>JAHLSL010000073.1:816923-833070 GCA_025920805.1 Petroica traversi | reverse complement strand
TCTCTCTCTCTCTCTCTCTCTCTCTCTCTCTCTCTCTCTCTCTCTCTTAGTCCTTATTTCAGCCCACGAACCCTTGGTTCTGTTTTCTCTCCCCTGTCCAGGTAGGCAGTGATAGAGCAGCTCTGGTGGGTGCCTCTCAACTCACTACATTGTATTGAGAGCTGAACTCTGCACATCCAGCACTGTGCAATCCAGTTTTACAGCCTCTCTTAGGGCACTGTGTTCCTGGTGCTTGGAGCCTGTTCTGTGTGTGAGATTGTTCAAGGTGATTTAGAATGCACATCAGTTATGGAAATAGCTCATTTGAAATCCATGATTCATGTAACTTGTCAGAGTCCAGATCCTGATCTCCTTGCTGTCACAGATTTTCTCATTGCTGTAGATTTATAACTAATTTAAAAGGAGTAAATCAGTGATTTGTGCTTGCTGGTGAGGTGGTCCAGTCCAGAGAACTGTTGTATCTGTATAAAGGGAAGGAGAAGTTGCAGTAATGTGAAATATTTTGAAACTTAATTTGACAGGTTTTTCTGCCTGAATGAGTAAGTGGAAAGGGCTCAGCAGACCTACTCACGTGTGCTTGTGAGGGCTCCTAGGTTCAGATCCTGAAGAGGAGAGTCTCTCGTTGACTCAGTTGCTTTTTGTCTCCATTGCTTTGGTTTGCATTCATTGCTCTCAGGTCACCTATTCACTCTGGGGTCATGACCCTATGCAGCATGCACGAAAGAATTGCCAGGTGATGACAAGTTAACAGATATGTTTCTCACAATCTCCTGGCCAGTAAAACTGGGTTATGTAGAAGCATGAGACTATTTCTGTATTCATTATTTTCTCTTTTAAGAGCACAGTTAAAAAAGCAAAAATATGAAGGTGTTGCTTTATAATTAATTTCTGCTCCATACCTGATACTAATTTTCTATACTCTGTTTGAGATCATCTTAGTCAATAACTCCTGTTTGCAGCAGTTACATCTCCTCCCAGGTCACTGTCATGAAAACATTGAGGAGCCCAGTTTGGAGCCTCCTGAAGTCAGGATGCAGCTTTCTAGTGCTACTGGAATAGTTCATTTGTGTTATACAAGCTAATACTATTCTCTTTCTTCCTGTAGTATTGAAATCTAAAATTATCAGTCATTAGCCCTCAAACATATCCTTTATTGAAAGAGCTCACTCTCAGTGATTTTCTGCTTTTTTGACAGCAGAGCAATAGACACCATGGACAGCGGCTTGGTCAGCAGTAACCTGACTGCCCTAAACTCATAATCCTTATGGGTGAAACCCTGTCTCTTTAGATCCGTGTCTCTCCTGGTCTGCCCTGGGAGCATGACATACATTTATTTGGAGCAAAGTATGCATATTTTCATGGTGGCTGAGAAAAATCAGTTCATTAACAGCGTCTTGAAATATATCATTGCACAAAGCCGATTTCAGTGTGGGCTCGGCTCAGAGCACAATAGCAATAGCAGTGAAGAGTTTCCTCTCTTGTGAAATCAGTTACAGTATGCAACCATTTCAGGATTCATGTTTATGGAATAAGCACATTAAAAGGCAAGGAGATGCCAAATAACATGAAATTATTTCTATTCCCTGTAGAACATAACCAAACAGTTTTGAAAACTGAATATGAATATCTTGCTCAGATATAAAATAAAGGCCTTGCAGTTGGTAACACTCTGCTGGCACCCCAATGCAAAAGAAAGTAGCTTACCACACAGTGCATAATTAATCTGAAGAGTCCTTGATCACAGGGTGGAGAGGGTGCTAGTCAGAAAAACTGCTGTATGTAGGAAGAACAGCCCAAACAGGGAGAGCACCATATTTGGTTCAAGAAGCACAATGGGTAATCTTTATTCACCAGATCCTTGCCCTGTTCTCGTTGTGTTTGTTTTGGGCTGTAGTTGGAGAGAGGATTCTGGTCTAATAGGCCCTCTGGAATAATCTAATTGAAGAATTTTATGCTCTTCTGGATGGAATTATTATTAGAGCAAGTTCTTTTGGGTGAGAATAATATTTATATATGTTCTATTTGTGCAAAGGTTTTTTGGGGGGGCTGTTCTTTGCCACAGCAGTTGAATAGAGTCTGGCCAGAAAATTCTTTTCAGCCTCCCCTTCCTAGTGATTTCCCCCACTAAAGTACATCAAAGTAAAACCAATAAGTGATTTGTCAAATGTGACATCCATGATTGGTACCTGATCCAGGATTCAGACTCTGTTCTCAGTCTGATAAGTCTGTTCTTAAACCACTGGGCTGTGATTTTTCCACAGAAACTATCAAAACCATTTTAAAAATACCTAGAGAATCAAACATAAAGAATGCAAAATCAAGCACGTGTGGATATGTAAAATTTAGGTTACCTAGTCAGTGTTAAGTCATGTGCATACAGTCCTTGCCGATAAAATCACAGGTGTTGTGAGGTTTTTAATCCCTCTGCCTCATTCAGTGCACAGTATAGACATGTAAATCAGTGAAGGAGATGAAGTCCTGAATATACAGGTTGTTTATTGTTTTTATTGTTCATTGTGTGACCCTATTTCTGTTAGTTAATGTGGCAGTATTTATCCTGAATTTAAGATGTTGCCAAGTCTTTCAGAAACCAGAACAAACTGTTTTTATCAAATGATTGTAATGGAGTGAAGATACACTTTGTCTGCCCTTGCAGGAGCTCTCTGGTGTAGTGCAGTGATTTAGTTGTTTGGGGAATTGTCCAGGTTTTCAGGCCTGTAGCTCTCACCCTCACATTTTTCCATGACTTGGGGTGTATGATGTTACTCTGTGGATTTGTCATTGGAGGAGGATGTGGGGGAAAGGGGCTCAGTCCCAGGTTTGGTGTATTACAGTTGACTTTCCTTTCTGCACCTCCTGCAGTCCTCGTTGTCTTTCCATTCCTTCTGTTCTCCAGCTGGATCTTTCTTCTCTTTGTCCTATCCTGGCTCAAGCACCATTGTGAAACATGATGAATGCTGTAAGATAAGTAGTGTGTGATTAAACATTTACAAACTGAGTTTTTTCACAGACATAGCAAATGGGACATTCTCCATCTTGTGCCAAAGTGGGGGTCCTGGGCCAGTAAAAAAAAATACTACCTGTTACTTATATTGAGAAATACATGTGCTTTTTTTTTCCCCTACAGTGTGGCTTCTGGTAGATATCCATCAGAGCAAAAGCTTCCTACAAACTTGGCGACTTTACTGAAAATGGTATTTTATAGTAATAAAGGTTGGATTGCCCTGCATGTAGGTATGGCTCACTTTCTATGAGCCATTGGTTGGCTTGCTTGTTTTGGAGATTGCATTTATTTTTTTTGAACACTGGGAATGGCAAATCTGGAAGCCATGCAGGATGTTTGATGGGATAATTTGCATCTTTTTATCTGGAAAGATTCTCCAGTTCAGCTGTTTCACAGTGGTGCTGGTGTTTTAGCCTCTGCAACATGCTGAAAAGTTGTGGCACCCCTGTGTGTGTATGGAGTTCTTACCTAAAGTGTTCAACAATAAAAATAATGAATGTGGCTATGCTAAGTACAAGACTAACAGAAAGTTTAAACTCTATACTGAGAATGGTACCCGAAAGAAATGTTGCAGTGAAAAACAATCTATTCTGGAACCTACTAAAAAAACAACAAATGATACTTTGAAGATTGTATCATCAAAATGAATTATTAGGTGAACTCAGTACACAAACTACAAGAATAATGTGAATTAAAATGGCTCAGAACACATTATATGCAGTGGGAATTAGAAGTTAAAGTAAACCAAGCAGAAGTGGGAATTGAAGGTGTCCTGCTTTTCAACGTAATTTAAAATTCAGTCATCCATGAGGAACAATTTGTATGTCATAAAACCTTAGAGTTTTTATTTAAGTATTCCTGAAGGGCCATAGCTGTGTGACCTGTGTTGTTATTCTGTCAATAAATACTCAAACAACTTAGTGTGTCACCTTGATGATGCTTGCAGTTTTCCCTGCACCCTTCTGCCCTCCCCCTTTACATTTTTGGTTGTGACAGTAAAGAGGGATTTTGCCAGTCTGGGTTTTTGAAGCTGAACTTTAAAACAATTAATTTTTATGACTTTATTTTGCACAGGCACATCAAGCAGGACCTGAAATTTTAAAATTATGTAAAATTCAGGAACTCACCTTTTGTTTTTCAAAAATGTGAAAGCAGTACACATCCATACCTTTGTGCACGTCCATCTTATCTGTCTTCCTCTGTAGTCTGTTAATTGTGTTGCAACCTTTAGGGTATAGATTATGGGATGCATTTGCTGCCACTGTTGAACAGACTGAATCTGTTCTCAACAGTCACTTGTACTGTTAAAATGTCTCCACCCATTCCCTTGAGCATATTATTTCACAGGGTCTGATGGCTTTGTGAAGGAGCTGCTACTGCTGGAAAGCCTTGGGATGGAAAAAAAATGGCAGCTGGGTGTGGAGCTTGCAGAGTTTAAGTCAGCAATATCCATTCCCCTACATTAATTGTAACTTTTTACCCATGCTCATTAATATGCCACTTTTATTACCCAGACACATGGCTGTACTTTTTCCTGGCACTCATTATTCCTCCCTCTGAACAGAACAAAGGAAACAACAGTAGTCTGATATTGCCATGACATACGTTATTTCCCAATAAAAGATGGAGGCAATCAAATCAGTCCTGCATGCACAGTGCAGTTCCCTCAGCCTTCGGAGAGAGGCAAGTGAGACAATTGTTAATGTGGTAATTTTACACCTGACTGAGCAAGGTGTGTGTCTAACTAAAAGTAAGTGATTGATTCCAATGAGACTACTTACATAATTAGGCACTTCGTTTTTCAGTTCCATGCTGAATATGCTTTGCTGTGTTTATATCATACATACAACACAGACAACAAGCATTCATCTTCCACTGGCAGGTTGAATTCATAATTTCTGAAGATAGAACTGAGTAGCCAAATCCACCTATTGCTTATCTCTGAATCCTTGGCAAATAGAGTGGGCTTAGAAGAAGATTTAGAAACTAATTTTCAGTGACATCACAGAGAAGTAGTTGAAGCCAAAATAAAAATGAGTGGGAATTTTAAAGTAATTGCTAATGGTTATTGCCAAGGGATTTTTAGTGCTCCATTATTTATTTAAACTTTTACTGCTCTAAAAGCCCCGAAATTCAGAAATAGCTCTGATGTTAAGGTTTCATTCATACAGTATTTGTGCCCCTTGCATTAAATGTTCATCAGGTGAAAGTAAAAGAATCAAATAAGCACCTGCACACATCTGGAGTAGAGAACAGGCAATATATTTACTGTCTTATGGCCACTCGCTGTAACCACTAGCCCCGAGGAAATAGGATGTGTACCTCAAGAGGATTTGAATTCTGGATGATGACAGTCTTTAATGTTAATAGTATATATAATACTGGTTGCTGCATAACACCGTCACTGTCTGTCATAAGTGCCATGGACAGTGAGCAGGAACTGCTCCAGATATACCAATTGTGAGCTCCTGATGCAGCAACCAGCCAGCAGCACAGCAGCCGTCCTGCCCTGGGAGTCATCAGGAGTGGATAGAACTCACAGTCATGGACTAAATGAACTCTACAGACATCTCGGAGGGGTGACCACTGACTATAGAAATGACACCCATTCTTTTCTGTGTGTGTGTGTGTGTATATATATATAATATTTATTACATCATATCATATCATATCATATTATATTATGTATATATATTATATATATATAAGGTGTAGGATATGGTTGTGACATAGATGATATAGAGGTGATTAATATCCTGATTCTAGCCAGGACAGGGTTAATTTTTACAGTGGCCAGGACCTGAAGGTTATTTAATCCTAGCTCACATAATTTTCTGGGAATGGGAAGAAGGGGTCCCTTCAGGCTTGCATAGTGGGACATTGCAGTTGGGTCTTCCATGGGGGTGAGCACTCACATATGAATTGTTTGTCTCTTGCACACTCTTCTATTAATACTCATTGCTGTTTCCAGTTTATTTTTCTTATCTCCATCCATGATCTTCGCCTTTTGTTCCTCCACTCCTCTTCCCCATTGTCCTGGTTTAGGGCAAATATTTAGGAGGAAACCTCTGGGGGGTCTCCTCTAGGAAGAGCCGATTCCAATCGCCCCTCCCCCTACCGGTCCGGGAAGAATTTCCTTAGAGAAAAGTGGAAAAAACTATTTATTTAACACATAGAATATTTACAAGTATAGGGAAAAATTGGATAATATGAAAACAATGAAACCTCTCCTTCCTCTGAAGAGATGGTAGATTCAGAGTCCGTCTGAGTCCGGTTCAGTTCTCCAGTGGGGGGACGATTGCCGGGCCCGGCTGTAGAAGTCGGCGAGGGTGGGGGGGGGCCCCCCGGGGGTTCCCTGGTGTCCTGGGCCCACGCGATGCCAACCAGTCCCAGGAAGAGGAAAAAAAAAATAAATATCCAGCAAAAGAAACAAAGTCTCTCCCTGCAAAAAGCCGGGGAAAATCCGAGGAAAAGCCCTCCGCTGTGAGCTAGCCAGCACCCCCACAACAGAGTGAGTAAAAAAAAAAAAAGAAAAAGAGATAACGCTGTCTGCTGGAATGCAGCCTCTCCGCTCTCTTGGCCTTGGTTCGTAGTATCCTGCAGACAAACGGTGAGTGTTTTTTTTTTTCCTCCACCTTCACTTTCACTGTCTTCCTTGGACCAACTTAAAGCTGCAGAACTTAATGTCCAGCATAAGCAAGGGGACGATTGGGGATACAAACAGGTCATATGGCTAACCCAGGACACCCATCCTGCCACAGAGGAAGGGGAGAGTGAGTGAGCAGCATGGGATTTCAAGTGTTTCAGTGGAAACACTCATTGAGGAATACCATTCCTAAACCATGACTAAAACAATGGAATAGCATTTTCAGATGTAGTTACCTAAATTCTGTCCACATGGCATTTGAGGCATGCAGATGTTTTGGGGATTTTTTAATTTCCCTTCCATTCTTTTCCTTTGTGTATTATTTCTGTCGATGTTCCTATTGGTCTGGTTGTCTACTGGGGAGAATTACACCTTGTGACAGATTAAGTTATACCTAATGCATGAAATTTGTTGCATGAAAAAAGGGTAATTATCTGCCACTGATAAAGGTAGAAGTTAGAAGTTTGTAAGCAGTGTTTCTTTGTACCTTGTATTTGAAACTGAAGATTGCACATTAAACGTAAATATGATATGTATCTTGAAATATTATTTCAGGTATTTCTATTATGTGTTTCTAAGGTCTGAATGTCAATTTTTGTATGTGCTTCAAAGTCTTTTGTACTGCTGTGTTCTAGCAGCTGGTGAGAAATATGCCAGCCTTCAGTGCAAAAAACCTGCACTGTAGAATGTGCCTAAGCTTAACATTAGCAAACACAGTCTTTTTATCTGGATATAGTTATTTAATTGTTATTTAAACCTGCATGCTCTTTCTGACACCATGACCCTGATAAACCTCATAAATTGTCTCCTGGGTCATGCCAGAGAGGTCCAGTCAGGCTCCATCTCTTCTAGGTAGGCATGTGAGGAACATGTTAATGAGGAAATACATGAAGACAGTCTGCTTTTACCTCAAGAATTACAGTTCACAGATAATATGTCAAACTGCTACAAGAGTTTAACCTGTTACATCTCATGAAATTTTGCAGGTATCCTGAGAAAGAGCGTCTTCAACAAAGATTTATTCCTGCCACTTAAAGAATGAATGTACTCTTTTGACACTTTCCGCTGTTTATTTGGAGCACACTGCAGGGCTGAAATGCTCTACAGGACTGATTGCTCTGGGGTGTCATAGATTGCATCCACAGGTCTCATCTTAGCAGCTTCAACATACAGTGAAACCAACATTTATCTGTACTTAGCTGAGCCACTTAAGCACTTCTCTCATCCACAGACTGACTTTGCTGTATGAGGATGAAAATTTAAGGGAAGTTATTTTAATCCTACACACTAGTTTATAAAACATGGAGTGGATGGAAGATGCTGAGGTTGGTGTCCATGCAGGCAGTTATTCACATTTATGTGGATGGTGACATTCATTGGGACTGTTGAACACACATTCAGAGGCCTTTTTAGTGTGTGCAGTGATAAATGGCTGTAGATGTGGAAATGTCAGAAAAGTATGTGGTCTTATGAGAAAGGAGAAAAGTAGAAAGTTTCATGCAATAGTGCTTGAATTCCACTGCACTCACCAAAGAAGCAACCACAGATTAGTTTGGGTTGGAGTGGTCCCTAAGTATCATCCTATTCCAACCATTTTCCATGGGCAGGGACACCTCCACTGGATCAGGTTGCTCCAGACCCTATCCAACCTGGCCTTGAACACTTCCAGGGATGGGGCAGCCACAGCTTCTCTGGGCAACCTGTGCCCAGAACCCAACTATCTAAGAAACAGAAGAAGAAAAAAAAGGCTTTCACTGCCTCAGTGTTGTATCTTTGTTTGCTCTTTGCTACTTAAAGCAAAGGGTATTATATGAAAGTCCATTTCTTTACATTTAGTAACGTGCAGTCAATACAACACTTGCTGTTATGTTTCCATTATTATTTTTATGCAATTAAGATGCCAGTGTAATTGCTGGAATTATTGTTGAATCCAGCCTACCTGCCTTTTCATGAAATTCCCCCATTAAATCATCAACTTCATTCAGTCATGTTAGGCATTTCTCATTAAATCATAATAATGTGAACTCTTTTCCAGTAAGTCAGGTGAGACTTTGTCATGAATGTATGATAATTATATTGGTGATAGATCAAATAAAAATGTCTTCTGCTGGCAGGGTTATTTGCATTTCATTCGTGATGTTGAGTAGCTGACATGAAATCTCTTTTCTTTTTATCGCCTTATTTCAAGGATGCAGGGAAGTGAGTACTGGGTATGAAATGAAGTGAAGACAAATAGCTCTTGTAAGTTTAAACCAACACATATCTTAATGTGATTTTTGTTTTCCAAGCCCGAAGTCAGTCAGGAGATGTGGGTCGTATTTAATAATCTCATTATGCACTTTTGCATTTAAATAATTTTTTAAGTATTTAATAATGTTGTCTCTTTATTTTCCACTGAGGTATTTGCTGTGCTTGTATAGATATGATACATTGATAACATATTCTGTGGAATTTCTGTATTTGGAGAAATTTTCCAAAACTGGCTTTTGTGGTGGTGTTTGTAGAGTCATAGGATCATTTAGGTTGGAAAATGCCCTTAAGACAATCGAGTCCAACCATGTGTGGTTGCAGTGGGAGTGACACTGAACCTGCCTGGCTCGTGAATGCAGCCACATGGATGGGCTGCCTTTGTGTTCATCCATCTTTTCCCTGTTACTCCTTTTGGATCCGAGTTGTGTGAGTTCTGCCCTGGCATGGCACACTGCTGAGCTGCTTGGTCTCCGTGTGCGTTTGTTTCTTGTGATCAATATTGACTTGATAAGTGTGCAGGAAAGGGAGAAGGGAGCAATTCAGACAGACTGAAGAATCTCACCCGTCCTCAACTCCGCGCTCGCTGAGTCAATCGGATCGGTCAGGTCAGAGCTCCGTCCTCTCCCCTGCAGGAGCTGCAGCTGGGCAGCTCAGTGCCTCCGCACACAGAAGCATTTGGTACAAATCATTGTCAGTGTCTTGGAGCACCGGTTAATAAGGGCACGGGAACGAGGGTGTTACTAATGCTTGTCACTGCCTGCAGCCATCGCTGTGGCGCGAGGGCTGGTGAGGAGCAGGAGAGAGGGTGATTCAAGGAAACAACACGACGCAATTGTCTGCTTCCCTTCTTTTCTCATATTTTCCTTTCTGATTTTAATGACAGAGCCAGTGGACAGGCTCTAGCCCTTGGAGTTATTTTGGGTTGTCTCAAACAATTATTTTTTTTTCTTTTTTCTTTTATTTCTGTCTGGCTTCCAAATTGCTGCCGTCATTGCTCAGGAGCCACTGCTGAAATGGCAAGACCTGTGGACTGTCCTGAGGGTGTCCTTTATTTTAGCTGATGGGACAGCCAGTTGACTGAGTCATAGAGCAAGGGCTTCGGGTTTGCTCTGCCACAGAATGGAGTATATAAACCATTTTAGTGCATTTTTTTTCAAAGAAGCATATTAAGGTCACTTTTTCACCCAAGTCTCCCAGCTGGCAACATGAAATGTTACTTTGCCACCAGCACAGCATTTCTTTTGCTGTCATCCGATGCTGGCAGTGAGTCATGCCTTTCAGTTGCTTGGGTAGAAGAATACCTCAGTATATTTGGCTTATTGATTTTTGAAAAATGCATGCTGTGAAATTAAATGAATAGTTAAATGCTAAATTTTTAGGAAGAAATGTCCCTTTAGTGTCTCTTAAATTAGAATTTATCAGGAAAAATGCTTCCAATTTTGAATTCAGCATGCCACCACAGACTAAACAGAGAATTACTTTAAATTTTTTTTCATTTGCTAGTTGATCTAGTGTGAACAAAATCTATATTGACAGTCCTAAAGGCAGAATTCCACAACTTGGTTTATATATAATGTAACACTGACTGTAGGAAGGGACAATGCTGTTCTCTTGGCAAGGAGCAGGCTGTAAACTCCAGGAGGTGACTCTTCAATGACTAGCTGCAGATTTATGAAATATGGTCAATTATTTTAACATGCTCTTTCTAAGTTTTTTACTGAGCCAAGGAATACTAGGGTATATGGATTACTTTATTTTTGCAA
Organism: Petroica traversi; assembly: GCA_025920805.1. Lineage (NCBI taxonomy): Eukaryota > Metazoa > Chordata > Aves > Passeriformes > Petroicidae > Petroica > Petroica traversi. The sequence continues at coordinate 822,407 of JAHLSL010000073.1, read as the reverse complement.
TCTGTTTCAGTGTTAGTATCTTTGACTTCCAATTTACATGAACCATTGTCTATCTCATGCATTTTCATCTTCGGTTCTTCACTCTCTTTCCAAATGAGAAACTTGTGAATATTCTGCTTGGAAACTTCCATTCCAGAGTTCTTTGCCACAAAAGTTGGTCACAGAATGTCAATTTTACACATTACAGAAATATATTTTTCTCTTATGCTGATTATTTCTTTTTCAACATTAGAAGCATCTCTAATTTTGAACTTTAAATAGGAGTACGAGTGTGGCCAGCTTGTACACTGAGAAAATGTTTAATTTCCAATTAAGTATTGGGGCAGCAATGCCTTGGGGGCAGAAAGGCAAGAGGGGAGAGGAATTTGTTGGTGGTATTTGCTGACTGAGTGATTATTAGCAATAGGAAATACTGAAACTTAATTAGAGTTTCTGATCTGGAACAGTGTATTAGGTTTAATTATGTCTGGAAGTCTAATATTCTACACTTTTTCTTGTAATTAAAATGCATGAATGTAAGTAGAAAGCTTTTAAGTTTTACAGTCTGGGAAGGCTAAGAGCAAGAAATAACTACGCTGTCTACATAATGTCATATTTAAAATAAAGGCAGAACTAAACCAACAACTGGTAAAAGCTGAGGAAGCTGGAATAAAGGTGAGCTTAAATACCTGACCTGTAAGAATTGTAATGAATTTTAATAGTGTACAAAGCTAGGCTACTTGGCAGGACTCCAGCAAATATCTGGGTGAACCAATATGTAGTAATTCATCCTAATTCTGAGTTGTCATGGGATCACACCATGCTGTTGATTGTCCCATCTTTGATGTCAAACATGAACACTGAAGATCCAAAATGGAGAATGTTTGAAATCATAGAAATGTTATACCTGAGTCTCCTGGGGAAATTCCAGTTGCTGTTCAGCACTAAAGAGCTCCAGGGACCTATATATATGGATGAAATTATTCCTCTGCTAGAGTTTTACAGCATGATCACAGGTTTAGCAGTGCTATGGAATAAGATGCTGTGTGAGATAAAGGAGATGATATACAGTGCACAAATTAAAAGTGAAAAGGAAGAAATAATGTAGGGAAATATACACTTAGATTGATGGAAGTGCTATTAAAGTTACTCTAATTATTCTTGATAAGAAAATAAAGCAACAAAGATAACATGCACTACAGTATGGACTTAAGTGATCAGCCTCAGCATTCATTCTTACATTTTAAACTCTGCTGAAAAGAGTTTACCACTCCAGCATGGCTGATGGTGGTGATAGATGCAGACCATTTCAGCAATTCTCTCTGTTATGACAGCTCTACTCACTCATCTGTGGTGCTCAGACCACTGGGTTAGATCTCCCTGGGGTTTGTTTTGTATCTCAGCAGATTTTCCCTCTCAAGTGATGCTTTTGTTTTAGGTTGTGAGAGATCGTGTTTATTCCTCCTTGGAGTCGGGATGAAATTGTCACAAATCCAGGAACTCCTCAGTTAAACCAGGATCAACTTGTTTTTTTCTGTTTTTGACCTTCAAGAGGAAGAAGTTCTGTGTTTAGGACAGGTCAGGATTTTAAATTGCATATAGTTGCTAATACATCTTTTATTCAGAAAAGAAATCTAAAAACAGAACATGAGGATGTAAACATTTTAGCAACATTAGTATAGCTGGTGGAGTTGGGTAGGAAACTGAGGTGTGGAGGAGGAGAGCAAATACAAGCTGTCAGGAGGTAATGAGGAATGGCTGATGTGCCTGTAGGTTGGTGAGGGGCTTTCTTCAGTTGTGGGAAACACGTGGAAGACAACCATGCACTACTGGGGGAAGCTGATAAGCCCTAGCACCATGGTGTATTTTAGAGATCTCTGTACTGCTTCTGAATCTCTGCACTATCGTTTTCATACTGCCCCTCTCCCTGGGATCATGAAATGTCATTCTAATTTGCAAGTAAGAGTAGTGTCATATACTCCACAGAGGTAACATGCTGGTAAAACTTGTGTTGGATTAAAAGTCTGTGTGTTACAGGGACATGTGGGAAGAGAATAAAAGCCAGAGAACAAAAATAAGATCCTCCTGGGAACATGGAAGTAAATTAGTAGCTTTATTCTGTTCAGGGTCTCTCTTTGGGTTTGGCTTGAACAGTGGCAGTCTGTGCATCTCTGGAGAGTACAACAGGCACATGTTAACAAAGAATTGTTGTTTAGAAGTGCAGGTGTTGTTTTGTAGATGGCTGCTGAAAAATAAGTAGAGGCAATATTTATAACCCCCAAATTTTAGTGATAGTAACATAAACTGTAACTTTAGAACCTTATTGCTTCCTGTGTTGTCTTGGTTTAAATTGCAGTTGAATATCATTGTACAGCAAATAGCAGTGCAGGAATTTGTGGGGGAAAAAGGTCAGAAATTCAGCTGAATTTATGACAGTTACATGTTCATAAAGTGCAGTGGTTTCTACATCCTCCTGTTGCAGCAATCACCTAAAGAGTAAGGTCTTGCAGATCACCAAAATTGGACCTAGGGTAAGTTTTTTAATGAGAGGCTTGTGGTTGTTGATGGTTTCTTCATGGATCTGGGCTTTGTTTCAGATTCATTCTTGTCATCTTTACCAGTGGGGAATGTTTTTGTGTTGTGTTATATTTAGCAGTTGTAAATGGGGAATAACTTATGCTTGTGTTACGTAAGGTGATTGTTTTATGCACAAAAATCGGTAGAAAAGCTTACACATGGTTTTGACAGCACTGCCCACTGTAGTAAAAAAGATATTTCTTTTTAAAAAACTCAGTCATTGAATCCTACAATGATTGAATCAGGTTACAGCAAGGTTAAAACTTTGTCCTTGATATTGTCCATAACACAGATTTTTCTTGAAACAGTATCACATTGTGGAGAAATTATTCTCATTTGTAGCATCTTAATCTTGGGCATGTTTACAGACTGTGCTCTATCTCTTTTTCATTTTAGAAAGTCAGGTGAAGATAAAAAAAGTACCTTATCTGAAGATGCTGTTAGTGAGTTAATTAGTACAATCAACCTAAAGATAGATCTAGCCAGACTTGTAGTGCAGTAATCTATCAATATTTTATTATTGTGGGGGTTTGTGTTGGGATTTTTTCTTGATAAGAGATACTGCTCAGTCTGTTCATAGAATCATAGAATGGTTTGGGTTGGAAGGGACTTTAAAAGATCATCTGTCTCCAGCCTCCTGTCATGGGCAGGGACACCTTTCCCTAGAGCACGTTGCTCAGAGCTCCATCCAGCCTGGGCATGGATGGGGCATCCACAACTTCTCTGGGCAACTTGTTCAGTGCCTCACCATCTCACATTAGAAAGTTCTTCCATGTATCTAATCCATAATCTTCCATAAATCCAAGCCATTCCCCCTTGTTCTGTCACTCTATACTCTTGTGAAAAGTCACTCTCTATCTTCCTTGTAGACTCCGTTCAGATACTGGAGGCCACAGTCACCCCAAAGCCTTTTCTTCTCCAGGCTGAATAATCCCATTCTCTCAGCCTTTCCTCACAGGAAAGGTGCTGCGTTGCCTTGGTGGCCTCCTCTGGACTTACTCCAACATCTCCATGTCCTTTCTGTGCTGGGGCCCCAGAGCTGGATGCAGCACTGCAGGTGGGACCTGACAGAGCGGAGGGGCAGAATTCCCTCTCTCTCCTGCTGCCCACGGAGCTTTGGATGCAGCCAAAGACATAGGTGGCTTTCTGGGCTGGAACTACACATTCCTGGCTTATGTCCAGCCTCTCACCCACCAGCACCCCCAAATCCTTCTCACAGGACTATCCTGGTTCTGTTCATCCCCAGCATGGATTCATACCAAGGGTTCACCTACCCCAGGTGCAGGACCAACACTTGGTCTTGTTAAACCTCATGAGATTCCCATGGGCCCACTTCTTGAGCTTTTCCACGTCCCTCTGGATAGTGTCCCATCCTTTCAGTGTGTCACTGCACCCTCAGCTTGGTGACATTGGCCAGCTTGCTGAGGGTGCACTTGTTCCCTTCATCTGTATTATTAATTAAGATATTAAATAGCACTGGTCCCAGTATGGGCCTGTGAGGAACACCACTTGTCACTGGTGTCTGTAGGGACTCTGAGCCATTGACCACAACCCTCTGGATGTAACTGTACAGCCACTTTCTTATCCATCTGGCAGTCCATCCATCAAATCCATCTCTCTCCAGTTTAGGATGTTGTGGGGGACTGTGTCAAAGGCTTTACAAAACTCCAGTAAAATGGCATCTGTAGTCCTTCTCTTGTGCACTGATGTAGTCACCCCATTACAGAAGGCCACTGGGTTGATCAGACAGGACTGGTGCTTGGTGAAGCTGTGCTGATTGTCCCAAATCACCTCCCTGTCCTCCATGTGCCTTAGTACAGCTTGTAGGAGGATCTGTTCCATGATCTTCCCAGCACAGAGGCCAACAGGTTTGTACTTCCTAGGGTCCTCCTTTCTACCCTTTTTAAAGACAGGTACCATGTTTCACCTTTTCCAGTCACCTGGGACTTCACCTGACTCCATGACTTTCCAAATAATGTGGAGAGTAGCTTGGCAGTTATATCAGCCAATTCTCTCAGGACTCTGGGGGGTGTCTCATTGAGTCCCACAGGGTTATGTACATTCAGGTTCCTCAGGTGCTCATGAACCTGATCTCTACTGACATTGGGAAGCACTTTGCTCTCACAGTCCCCGTCCTGCTGTCCATCCACTTGAAAGGCGTGGGAACAGAGAGTGCCATTGAAGAATGAGGCAAAAAAGTTCTTGAGTACATCACCCTTCTCCTCATTTGAACTTTCAAGCTGAGCTATCCCTATTTTCTCCTGGTTTTGCAATACCTGTTTTGTTTAGTCACCCATTATCATGATTTTATGTGCAGGTAGCTGTGTTTATTGTAGATTATAAATAGAAAATTTATTCACTTTCCCTATGAAGAGATTTTTGCCTTGAAATTTACTTAGGTATTACTGCATGCTGATAAACAGGAATTGGAAAGATTGATTTTTGGTAGACAGCAGCACTTTTTGTTGGTGGCAAACTCTATATAGAATTGAAAAGGAACCATGGATTTTGTTGTCCATCAGCAGCATGACAGTAATATTAAAAAGCAATCTCTGTTGACAAATGATACTGTAGGAAGGAAACTTTGTACTCAATAGGCTCCCTCATTATTGCAACTTCTGCTAAAATAAACAAGTACAGAGAGCTTTGTTAGGAAAGCTTGAGTTGCTCCTGAACTGGGGCAGGAACTTGCAATGTAAAAGTGTGTTGCCTTGGTTTAGAGATAATGTTTGTGGCTGCCCTGAATAACAACTTGGGAATTTGGCACTGGAAATAGATACTTGCTCAGTATCTGCTGCTTGCATTGTCATAGCCTGGTTGGTTCCCTGCAGGTTTCACAGGTATCCTGGTTTCTGACATTCCTTACCCTGTGTACAGCTCTCATTGGGTCAAGTTCTTCACTCCAGTTTTTGGAATGACCAGGAAGCA
>JAHLSL010000073.1:794663-816913 GCA_025920805.1 Petroica traversi | reverse complement strand
GTCTATGAAATTATTGAAGCAGTCTCTAAATGCAAAATGCTTCCTGGGAATGTTGATAATCCAGTGCACCAAAATGAGTAGTGCTTATTTCAGCAATGTTGACTGTGCCAAAGCCACTGTGGGCCTCATTCAAGTTTTGAAATTCAGCAGAAGCCCTTGTGGTGAATTAGGATAACTCTGGGTGTGTTGCAATGTATTGTTACTCAATTAGAGGGTAGTACTGAGAATTCAGTGTGAAAGCTAGTGGGTAGCATGGTAGGTCACCCTTGAAAATATCCAAAAGGCCTCAATAATCTTAACAATTTATGTATCAATGATGACTTAGGGGGTTGTGGGAGGACTTTCACTCTGAGTTCTCCTCCAGGAAGAATTATGTGGTCTTGTGGATTAATGTAATCATCGACTTTAAATACTGTAATAGCCTAAGAAGTCTTAGAAGCTGATTACGGGGAATTTTTCTATACAGCTGGAGCTTCTAATTTTGAAGTAACATAGAAAGTGAGGTGGTGTTGGTCTATTGCTTTAACTGAGAGAGAACTGCTACTGTGAACCAGCTCAGTGAAAGGTGAGGTACTTTTATAGAAGCAAAGAAGCTTTAATATTGTACAAAAATTCATATGAGATCTTATTGAAGATATTGTGTGTAGTTCTGTCATGTTTGTTCCAGAAACATGATTTTAAATGGGGAACGTGTTCTGTGATGACTGTGACGGTGTATGCAGAAATGCAGAATCTATCTGATAAAAATGGATTGAAGAGAGTTGCTTTTTTTAGCATGCAGTATGAAGCTTATGAAGAGTTATTTGTACCATGTACAAATCCAGTGAGAGATAAACATCAAGGGAGAAGAAAAGTGTAAAGGACACTGTAGTTACAAGAGCAAATGGTACAAAATTTTAAAGAATAAAGCAGCTGGAAAGTAAGAAGATTCCTGAGTATTCAAGGTATAATAGTGCCAGAATTTTTAAATTACTGATTCCACATACAATTATTTAATAGATAAATCTCCAAGGAGAAGAGCCTGGAGAAGGCAAAGGGCAGAGATGGGCTGCAAGGATTTGGGGATTTCCTGTGCTGCCACAGTTGTAGCAGTAGCAGCACTTCTGAGCAAAACTTGTCATGTTCCACTTCACTCTGAGTTGTATGTGTATGAATGGAAGGTGGAGGATCAGCAAATGTGTTAATAAAATATGTTTATGGGTAAGGTCATGGTGCTTTACTACATCTGTGTGCCCCTGGAATGGGAGTGGGACATCATTCTGCATGAGGGCTGATATCTGCTGGCATCTGACACTAAGTGACTTCTCACAGGCCCCGCCACATCCACTGGCCCCGGGGAGGAACACAACCAGCTGTGGTGATGTTCTGCTGGTTGGTGTCCTTGCCTGGTGGCAAGAGCTGGGAGGGTTTGGGCATGGGAACGATCTGTCCCTGTCGATAGGCACCGTGACTGATCCACCCTTGCATGTACAAACTCTCCATGACTCTGTGGCATGTCGTGTTTTCTACTTGATGACAAATCAGGTGCTGAGGTGATTGACTGGCCAGACCAAGACAGTGCCAAGAATCTGTCAGACCATGACCATCATTCTAAAACACAGGGAAGAGTTTTCTGACACTGATACGTTATGATGTATTTACTGGGTCAAGGTCTTTTACTAAGGAGGAGATGCAAAAGACGTGATTTTTAGGTAAGCTGTTCTATTTAAAGGTGTTTAAAGACATAATAAAGACATGGTTTGCATTTCAATGAAAAGGATCAAAACCAGAAAATCTGTATGTGCATTTAATACTTGGATTATTGAATAAGAAATCCAACCTACCAGTTAATGCACTGAATCAAAAATGAGAATGAAACTATTGAGGGGAAGCAGTAAATGAAGAGGTAAGAACATTAATATCTCATTTAAGGCAGAAGCTAGAAGTTCAGAGAAACAAAGGTTTGGTTTCATGGCAAAAATAACTGTGGTTGAGCGACCACAGGGACATATATAACAGAGCTCGGTCTCTGTCCCTAGGATGTGCTCTATCTGTTAATTTAGATGTGATCAATGTGATGGCAGCTGTAGTTTGATATTCTAGTTTATTGTGCTGTTACTGTTTGTGCGTCTGTGGTACAGGATCACCACATGGATCTCAGTATCCAATAGATAAATGAAAAAGCAAGGAAGAAAAATGTAAGAAAATGTTTGTTGTACTCTCTCACTGAAAGAAAGCTCTCAATGAGAAAAAGCCCCACTTATCTACCACAAAGCGTCCTAAGCAGCAGCCTTGAAAGAGAGAAGTGAGAACAAGTGCCTGTCTGAGAAAAGCTTAAAAACTCAACCAAACCCTGTACACCCTTCCTTTTTGGACCTGAAATGCCAATGTATGGATTAAATTGATGCTTCTCCATGGGAATTTTTTTTTTTTTTAACCAAATATGTTTATATGAGCTATATATTTTGAATCTAAAACCAAAATCAAAGTCAGTGACCTGACCTGAATGAGGAGAAATTGAATTCATGTGAAAAAAGCTCAGATCTCACCAGCATCAAATGTTTAGAAATCTATACAGCTCAAGCCAGAGCAGTAAATAAAGATGAGCACTGCAGTCAGCTCTTGTATCATTTAAGCATCTGGTCTACTACAGCCAATGCCAAATTTAGTTCATGTAAAATAGATGTAAATGAATGTCTGTTGCAAAAGAGACTATAAAGTGAATATATGCTAAATGGAATGTTGCTGCGGCAGAGTGACAAGGAAAGAGATTTCAGGATTGTTGTGCAGAAATTCTAAAAGCCAACGGTGTTTTCTGCAGCTGCAGTTGGGTTAACAAACAGAATTCCATCATCTTTTGGGTAAAAAACATAGTCAATGTTCAGAAAAATGCATTTTTTTTGCCATTTAAGAGACTGGGTAAGCCATATCTATTAGTATAGTTCCAGTCACCCTTCTAAATAGGCAGTTTCTCTCCCAGATCTAAAAGCATGCAAACACAGTGTCTATCTAAGAGAACGATTTTCCGTTCCACCTCGCACAATGTCATGGCAGCTCCAACACGGACCTGGGCAGAAGGGCTATGAGTGCTTGAGTGCATAGTGCTCTCCAGCAGATGGGCTGGCAGGCAGCAGAAAAAGCAGGGCTGAGGCAGGAGTGACAGGGACTTGGCCAAATATACCACCGAAATTCTTCCTCTCCGACCACAACCCTGACCCTGCAAAGTGGTCACAAGTTTGGAACCTCCTTGCGATTTCTTCTCAGAGCATGAGGAAAAGCATAAGTTAGGTTTCAGATCTAGACTTGAGAAGATGACAAGCAGTCTTTTTGTAGTATTACTTGGTGTATTTTGGGATAGGAATAGTTTCTACAGGTTAATTGTGTTTTTGTCATTGCAGTATTTACAAGTTCAGTGGTTTGCAATATTAACCCTTGAAGTCTTCCTCTAATGTCTGGGCAATGAGTTCATTGGAAATTGTGTGGATTTACCTACACGTAGCTTCTTGTATTTCCAGGTGTCAGCTTTTTGAAAGGTTCTAGTCCAGCCAAGGTGACACAAACCATAAAAACAAAATATAAAAGTTCTTCAGACACCTGTGCAGTAATGGCATCTTTCAAAAAATAATAGAGACTCAGTGATTATACTCTCCTTTATTCCATTTACATTCCATGACAGTAAGACAGAGATTTATATCCATTTGTCCTTCTGTGTAATTTCTCTACTACTTTGGTAAAGAAAATGTAGCTCCCTGAGAGACTTCAGAGAAGCAAATGAGAAAGAGCCTTGGAAAAAAATCAATTTTTGAAGCCCCTTTTTAATAACCTTATTGATTGTCCTGGTCAATACTTCTGCTGGGGAGATGATGCTTGGGTATTTTGGTCATGGAGAAGAGCTGAGGCATTTCAGCAGTGCTCTGGCTACTTCCTAGTGACTCCTCTGATTTTCAGAGCAGCTGGTAACCTCAATGGAAACACCGATAAGACGATGTGTGCTAAATTTGTTGAAACTTCTTTAGTTAATGAACGTCTCAGAGATGCCCTTTCAGCCTTTCTTCAGCTCCTATCTCTTCCAGGACTGGGATCACTGCTGCTTCCAGGCTTTTAGTTTATTCTTCTGCTGACAGTATGATTGACTTGTTTGGGCAGCAGCTGTGTCCTGGAAGAAACGAAATTCGTCTTTAAATGAGGAGAGCCCCTATTAGAAAGCCTTAACTGTCGAAGTAAGGTCAGAGTGGAAATAGCAGAAGAGTTTCTGAGTTCAGACACACCAGACTGGTTAGAACTAGCTGAGCTGTGGTTTCTGGTCTCTTTCCTACTTTTAAAAGTTTATAGCAGCGTACCAGCCTGCATCCATACCACTTTGCTTTACTCTCACTGAGAATTTTGTTCAGTTTCACTGAAGTTCATCTAGCTGTGAGAGTTGGAGGTAGTTTTTTTAGGGTGTTAGGGACTACAAATTTGCTGCAGTTAAATTCCTCAGTTTAGTTCTCCTGGGGCCTATGTCTTTTCGTGCTGAGGCAGTCCCTGAGCAGTCAAAGGTGTCATGCACTGTGCCCACTTCTTCATGTGACTTCATGTGCAAGGTTCAAGGTGGCCCCTGGGTACTGGCATGTGCTGTGGCAGCCAGGTCTGGTCTAGGTGTGACCTCAGAAGTCCTTAACAAGCAGGATTCTGTACAAGCCTTGTTTTCTTTCTTGTAATAATTCTTGTTTAATGGCTCAAGAATTTTTTTTCTCAGTTCTTCTGAGAGAGAATGAGCTGGATTATAGATTCCTTCCTATTTAGCCTTTCTTCTTTCAACTTAAGCATTTTGGTGTTCATGTCTCAATTTTGACTTATATTAGATGTTAAATTGTCCGTCGAGGGTACTTGTACTTGTCAAAGCTACAGCAGGCTTTGGGGAAAAGCTGTGATGCATATTAAAAATATATGATGTTAGCTTTACTGCAGAGCTGTACCACTCAAATTGCCACCCCTTACATTTGTGGCCATCATTAAATGTGCAAAAGGCTAAGCTGTAACTAAACAGTACTGTAACTGTGTTGGGGATGTGCCAGTGGCATAAATGGGGAGCACAACAACAGCATGTAATAGCCTTCTGGAGTTAAAACCATTATCCATTAGACTGATCTGCCAGCTCAGATGCTTATTTGGGAGAGCAGTCATTGGGGTTTCAGTCCTTGGAAATGATACGCTTTATTTTCGCCAGACCTGCAGAATGTTCTTTTTCAGTTACTTATAGTGCCTTTGCACTGGTGGTTCGTGGAGTTCATGTACATGTGACATTTTTGCTACAAAATATCTTGAAGAGCTGTAATCATAAGTGTGAATGATCAGTTTGTATTAGAAGTAGCGGGACAGTGTCTTTACTCTTAGTTTTGTATGAGAAGTCCTTTCACAATCTGTAATTCTTATTGAACTGAATCAGGACCACAGATTTATATTTTTTAAGGTTACCTTTTAGTCATCAGAATCTGTTTTCAGACTCTTATGTGCATCATACGTGTAATTACACAGTGATTTTGGTGCCTTTTCCAAGATAAGAGCTTTTCTTTTAATTTCTGTACAGTTTTAAGTGTTGCAAGCTAGTTCTTCCCTTTATGGGATTCTTCTGCCTTTTGAAGTCAGCAGACACTTCTCTTTTTATTTTAAAACTTAAATATTAAAAGATGTGGCCAGGATTCCTGTGCAGCCAACAGTCTTCCCTTTTTCTGGTGATTGGTTGTCAATGAGATTTGCCACATCTACGGATGCTGTCATTTTCCATGTGTTTTTTCAGTTTCTCACTTCTTCCACACTTTCACACATCCCAACTGTTTTGTTTCATTTACTTCTTTCTCTGCTCCTTTTTACTTTCTTTGTGTTTTTTTCCTGGAACTTTTGGAGGAGAAAGATATAATGCATCTGTCCCTTCTCTCGCATGGAGTTTGAGCAGAACTCCCAGACTCCTGCTGGTGGTTGTCCCTTCTCTTGAAGCCCAGCTGGCACTCCTTCACTCTGGCACTCTGCAGAAATTGATCAAGAGATTATTCTGAGGCCCCCTGGCCACTTGTCCATTGGATCTGGGGTGCTTTATCCTCTCTGTCTAATTGAGTGTGTGCTTCCCAAGCAGTGCTCTCTTCAACCCTATCCATTTCCACACCTTCCAGTGATAACGGACCCTTTTCAGCAACAGAGAAAAAAGGTGGAATCAGTGCTTTGCTGCCAATCAAGGGCTTCCACAATCTATTTATATAGAGGAGAATCCTTCTAATGAGGATTGATTTCTTTCTGTTCATTTAGATGTGTTCTTGCTTTTGTGTGCAGGAACTCCCTATCTGCAAGATAAGCTGGCAGATTCTGTATTTGAGATAAAGGCTTGGATTGAATTTGCAGCTCACATCCTCTCATGATATTATCATTACTTAGCTACAGTTATGGTTTCAATACGAATTTGCAGCAACTTTTACAGACAGGCTGAATTTCATAGAAACCTAACTGAAAATTCACAGGATGAGGAAAATGCCTCACTTGAAAGGCTACTGCTGAGCTTATAGCAGTCTACAGGAAGACATCTATTTAAATAAAAAATAAAGAAATATCAGAAATAGCCTTAGGTTGTTCAGATGTTATTTTCAGCTTTATTAAGCTATTTTCAGCTTTATTAATGCTGTGTTTAATCTTTCCAGCATTTCCAACCCCCTTAATTTAGTTTGCACTGCATTTGGATCAATTAGTACGCTTGATGGTGGACTATTTGCCTCTGCCTATTTAAAACAAGTAAAACAACAGGGTAGATTTTCAGTGTATTAAAGAAACTGGAGTTCCTTCAAAGCCTGTGATTATTCCAAATGGCAAATCTCAGAGGCTGGCCAAGTGGAAACAAAAATTCCATGCTGGGTAGCTGTCCTGTGGACTTGTTTTCTCACCCTGGAGACTTCTCATACCAGTTCTTCTACTGAAATCTTGGCTTTAGGATTTCTTCCCCCTTAGTATGGATATTCTCATAAAGGTTGTACCCACAAGTTAATAGTAACCGAGACAGGGCCTCTATTCAGAAAAAAAAAAACCAAAAAGACAATAAAAACCACTCTTCGATACTGCAACGATTTAGAGAGACTTCCTGATGTGATGGCAATGCTGTTAGAAACCAGTTGAGATCACATTCAGCTTTCCTTTCATCACTGAGCATCTTCACATTTTTTTCTTGGAGGCTAAAACACCCAGGGATTAGGCAACCTCTCTGAACTTGACCTGCATGATCTTACTCAGCACATAATCAAGGTGCTCATATGCTAGATTTATGTTTCATTGGAGCTCTGTGCCCTTGTTATTTCAGGGGTTTTTGTTGTTATTCGTGGTGGTGGGTTGTTTGTTGTTTTGTTGGGTTTATTTTAGGGAAATATTTGCTATAATAAGCAAATGCAAAACATGAACTTTATTGCAACACTCTTCTAATACAATTGGGTATATTTAGTTTTAGGTCACATTGTCAGCTGTTCCTGCCCTCTGCTCAAAAGTATTGGGAGCATCAAATTGTAGTTATTAATGTAAATTAATGCTGCAACAGGGTTATTTGGCCCTTACAAGTTACTGGAGCACAAAGGTTCAAGGTATGAATTTTATATGCTTGGAGAAACTACCTCCATTTGTCTTTGTATTAAAATTATTTGGTGGGCTGTTATGTTTTTATGTGAGGTTTAGCTTTTTCATGAGTGAACAGTATCATTTTGCCTCAATGTTTTGACTGTTTATTGTTCCAAGGAGATACCTTGTTTATTGGTCTTGCTCATAGTCTGTCACAACATTTTTAGTTTGACTCAGATTTCTTACAAGTTTGCACATGGCAAATCTTGTAATCTCATTTGGTTCACCCAACTTCTTACACAGCTCTGAAAAACATTCCCATTTCACTGAAGTACCTCCTCAGTGGCACAATAGAGGTAGATCTAAGTCAGTATAAAAGTTGTATTGTGATGCTGGATTTCTTGATTTATTCAAAAATTACAAAATACAATAGGTGAATGACCTAGGCTGAATTCCCTTGAGTATCTAACTAATATAGAAGTATCTTATTTCTTTATGTGTCTTTTGGAAACAACAAAAATCAATTCTTTCTTAAGTATCTTCATTCAGCTTCTTAATGTCTTAAATGTGTATTTAAATACCTTGATACTTATGTCAATTGAGTAAATGGGATTGGGGACCCTGAAAAAGCAGAGAGTTTTCATGGAAATAGCAAAATCCCAGTATTATTTGTATCTGGCACTCCACTGTAAGAAATGCACTGTCTTTACCTTGCCCTATAGCTACTGATGTTCTGTCAGCCCTCTGGAGCTTGAGAATTATTGTGCTGGCTAATGTGCCATATAGACCACAATTTAAAGGGTTTATTTTAGAGGGATGTAATAGTCTTTGTCAGTACTCTACAGACAGCCCAGTCTGAGGAGTCTTGCCCTGTTGCTGACACAAACTATTTTGTGGTTAAATAGATGACTTCAGACTCTGGATTACCTTTCAGAAGTGCAAGCTTGTCAGGCTGGGCACTCCTGTGCAGCAGATTTCTCTCTGTACAGGTCTGGTGCTGCTGCCCATTACTTTCTTCAAGCCCATTTAGTAGCTGTACAATTATCAGATTTCTGGCCTGATAATAAAATGTCAGCTCCTGTAATGTTGACATGTTGACTGCAGTGCACTAGAGTGGTGATAATTTTAATTAGAGGCTTGCTTTCTGTCCAGTATATATTTTTATTTCAAGTTTTCTGTTTATACAGCAACAGGACATCGTTATTCTGGTGCTATCTAGCAGCAATGGTTTTATTTGCTATTAATGACAGATTATGTACACTGTAAGAGATTTATTTTCTTTTTGCTATGCACTATTATAGTGTAGAGTACACTAGTAGAACACTAGTAATTTTACTGAGATTCTTTTTGGGAAAAAAAAAGCAGCAATAGTAGTGTTCATAAAGTTTCACAGAACTGTTCTGAGAGCATCCTTTCCCCACAATCTGACTTTTTTTTTGCGAATGTACATTAAAAATGACCACTTGAGTGCTGCTCAGTGAAACCATATACTTACTTTAAAAGTCAAATCTTATTTAACACAAAAAGTGTCTTTAAATAGAAATTGCTTCTGTACATAGTTATTTGTGTGAGAACACTTAAAGTTTAAGATTTAAGGACTTCTATTTTCACTGGAATGGAGAGCAAGATATTTCAAAAATTCCTTTAGTCTGCTGGAATTTGTATTAGTGAAGCAATACATTACTTAAGTCCTTATGGTGCTTTGTTTTTATTTTCTACCTGGTATTATTAGGCATATTTTCAACTTCACATTTGTGTAATTGCAAATAGAATCACAGAATGGACAGGATTGAAAGGGACCACAGCGGGTTATCTGTTCCAACATCCCTGCTCAAGCAGGGTCATCCCAGAGCACATGGCACAGGATTGAATCCAGGCAGTGCTTGAATATCTCCAGTGAGGGAGACTCTTCACCCTCTCTGGGCAACCTGTTCCAGTATACAGTCAGCTGCACAGTAAAATTCGTCCTTGTATTCAGGTGGAACTTCCTGTGCATCAGTTTTTTCTCATTGCCTCTCATCTCATTGCCTGGCACCCCTGAGCAGAGCCTGGTCCATCCCTGCAGATTCTGACAGGCATTGACAGGTTCCCCTCTCAGTCATCTCTCCTGGAGGCTGAACAGGCCCATTTCCCTCAGCCTTTCCTCCTAAGAGAAATGCTCCATCCCTTTGTCATCTTTGTTACCCTCCACTGGCTCTGCCCCAGGAGCTCTGTGTCTCTCCTGTGCTGAGGAGCCCAGAACAGGACACAGCACTCCAGATGTGCCTCACCAGGGCTGAGCAGAGGAACAGAATCACCTCCCTGACCTGCTGGCAAAGCTCTCCCTAAAGCACCCCAGGATCCCACTGGCCTCCTTGGCCACAAGGCACAATCATGGACAGCTTGTTGTCCATCAGGATGCTCAGGTCCTTCTCCACAGAGCTGCTCCAGTAGGTCAGATAAATGTCTTCAAAATAACCACTAATGTCTTCAAAATTAGCAAAATTGTTGTACCTGATATATGTATCTCCACACTACACACACACACACACACACACACATATATATATATATATCTCATTCTTGGCATGAGTAATGTGCTTTGGTGTTAAACAAACTCTCATGTAGAATTATGCTTAGAGTACACTGATTTCCAGTAAGGCACATGAAGACTAGGTACTGCATGAAGGAATATACTACAGTATATTATGTTTCTGATTATTTTATTGAATCATGATATGGCATTGCTTTATTTCTTACCCCTGATGAGTGACACGTTCATATGAACAAGAGTTTCGAAATAATGTGCCATTGCATTGCAAAGTACATTCTCATTTACCATAGTTTATACTTGATAGATAAATAAACATGGCCTGAAGCAGTTTCCCCACTCACAGATCCCATATGCTGCATTGGATAGCATGACTGGGGGGTTAAACTTGTTTGTGCTCAATAAAGTTAGGCACTCATCATCTGCCAGAGCTGCTGTTACCAGACTGCAGAAAGTCTCAGTGTGAGGATCTTGAGAATACAAACATTCATGTACAGAAAGAGCAGTGGTTTTAGGAAGTACCTCACTTTCCTTTGTCAAATCCAGTCACAGCAGGCAACTGGAAAAAGCTAACACTCAAATGGACCTTTCCTTATTTCATATCACAGCTTATATAGGGAAGAATATCCACACATCAGGTCATTTAACTGTCTCCTTGTATTCTTCCAGATCACTTCTTAGGCCTTACTGTTTGTAGGATGTCTGCAGGATCTGTGCAGTGGTATGACTGCTGTGTGGCACTGGTGGGTCCCCACAGTCTTTCTTCTCAACTTTGAAACATATGCACATGGTTGTCCCTGAATTAATTGGGGAATATTGCAATTATCTTTCTCCATCCTAAAATTTTTCAACAAAGAGTAAAATCTAATTTTTTTCAGAGGACCTTATTAAATGGGATGTTTAGCCTTGATTTAGGAAGGGGGCTAACCTCTGACAAGCTACAGGCTGAATTTCATTTTGTGGAAAATTTCTTGATACTGCTCTTTTTAAAATTATTTCTTTATTTTCATAATTTCATAATATATATAAAGATATATATAAACCTATAATTTTATAAACAGTCTTGTAATTCTTATGTACTTCAGAATGCTTAGCTGGGACACTTTTTGTGCATAATCACAAAATGTATCTAAGAATATATATGACATGCATGTGATCAAATCTCTTAAGAGCAGTCAAAACTGAATTTCTTGTTATTCAGGGAAGCAGGATGTTAGGAGCAAGTAGAAGTGTGTGCTACAACAACAAAGATAAATGCCATAGCCCATAGCTTTGCTAGTTCCCCACACAGCGTTTATGGATATGAAGCAGTTTAGGCATGATATCAGGGAACTGATACATCTGTTAAGAGAAATGCATTTTATGCACCATAAAAGTAAATGTTGCATTGCCAAGAAATATGGGAAGGATCCCTGTAGTCTGTTTTTGCAAACTAAACATTGAAATGAGATACCTAAGAAGGTGGAACTGGAAATCTGTTTTGAAATCATATTCCATTAGGAACGCACGCTGTACATTATGGAAGGATTACAGCTGTCTTTTATGGTGCTTTATTTTTTCTACACTGAGACTAAACCCGGTACCATTAGCAGACTAATGCATAAGAAAGATATTTCAAATTTATGTTGAACTATATCATCCTAAATGAATCTAGAGTACTACAAAAAATCTCGGCAGCATCTGTCCCCTGGTGCTCCTGAAGTGCCGTTATCAGTTTGGAAGGCAGACTAACACTCTCTGAAGTATTCTGCATGTGTTGGGAAAGAAAATTTTGGCCAGACACTCCAAGCTTTGAGCACTGTGCTTCTGGAAAGTTCTGATTGTCTGCTAGAATCAGAAAATCATTACGGTTGGAAAAGACCTACAAGATCCTTGAGTCCAGCTGATAACCCAGCACTGACCAGCCATGTCCCCAAGTGCCACATCCACATATCCTTCAAATACCTCCGGGGATGGTGACTGTCACCACTGCCCTGGGCAGCCTGTTGCAATGCTTGACAACCCTTTTTGTGAAGAAATTTTTCCCGGTATATCCAATCTAAAGCCATGCTCAAACAAGTTGTAGGGATTTCTCATAAGTTTGATTTTTTGAAGTACAAGACTTTATGCTGGAGCCTATACAGCAAAATAGAGAGTGCACTGATGCAGTCATTGAAGTCAGATTGGTGATTAAGGTGTCAGTGCTCTGTAAAAAGCAACCAAGGATCTGTATATAATTTTCCTTTTGGTTTGCCATTCCCCGACATGTTACTACTCAGTTCTCTACAGAAAATATAAATAGAGACATGGAATAGGTGGCAAAATCAAATCAACATTGTGCATGTTTTTAGATACCAGCCAAAATATTTGCATGATTACATGTGCATGCAAAGACCCAAGTCAGCAGTATGGTCTTACAGTGATGTACTCCTTGGAGTCTTGTAGCTCCAAGAATTTAGAGGGTAAATTCTTAGGAGCTGTGCAAATTGGTATAGATTACTAATTGACACTAGCAGAGAAGGTGGCCCCTTGGGTTTCTAAAATGCTCTTGGCTCATTCAAAGATTATACACACAAAGATTGTATTTGCTTTTCTGCTCTTACTTGTTAAATGTATTCTTTATTAAATTATATTTCTGTAGTTAACTCGGTTCTGTAGAGGTGCCTGGCAGGTTCAGGCTCTTAATGCATCTTCCTCACTGGGGGGGTTGTAAGACTTAGTTGTTCATAATGTATGAAAGCTTGAGATGAAGGGATTTATTTAAAAGCAACATATTATGATGATTATAAAGCTGATGGTGATGTGTATTACACCTGCTGTGACACCAGCTTGAGCAAAAGCAATCTCTGCTTTTAGACTGAAATTTCTCTGGAATGGTAAGAACAGTGTCACTTTTCAGGGCTTCTTTTTCTCTATTGAAAAATCTGGAGTCTCTTTAAGAAGGCAAAATATTGAAGTTTATTCTCTTTTCTAATGGATAAAACTAAATTGATAAGATTATGTCAGGTAAATCCTGGTGTTGAGATGAACATGTCTTTTGCCACTGGGAAAATTAAAATAATTGCTAAAAATATACTTCTTCATTTTTTGAGAAGAATCTTCTGTTGTGGTTGTATTTTAGCTACTGAAAAGGCTTATAATTTGAAGTGCAGATAAGAACTGAGATTGTCTCCAGTTAATAGTTACTTGCATTCTCTTTTTGATCCATCAACTGCAGAAGTCAGAAGAGGTGTAGGAGTGCAAAAGTTATCCAGACCTACATGAGAGAATTCATTATTTAGTGTGGGTTAGCACTGTGTTTGAATCTCTCTTCCTCCTCTTCTCCAACCCCTCCTCATTGTTTTCTTTGTTATTCTTTCTTTCCCTTATATAAATCCGATCTGAACTGAGACAGAATACCCTGGGGCATTGCTTATGGGATTCAGGGCTTTTCATCTCTTGATTGCCCTCTTGGCAGCATCTTTAGTAAATTCAGACCTCTGTCTGTTAGAGACTGCAAGGTAAGGTAGATTCTGTAAATTGAGATTAACTCAATTCTGTTCCTTAATGGGGAAATGTCTGTATCTAACATGGCATCTCTCCTGATAAGGAGTGAGGGCTGGAGGGGATTGTGGAGGAGCTCTGAAAGTTTCACCTACTGAAGTCCTTGCTGTTGTGTAAGCAGAGGACTCTGATCTCTGGAGCTGACAATTCCTGTCTTTCCGGTGTTAACAGAATGTGATCCAGTTTTGAAAAAGCAAATTTTATTTCAAGTGGAGTGTCTTGGCAGAATGAGTGAGATTTGAAAGTTGATGAAAAAGCCCATAAGAAAATATTTTCAGAGATGCCACTGTAGCAGTTTCTTGCAGCATAAATATAATACTGAGACAATGAGAGAGAACACCTGAATTTTAGTGAGCTTGTTTAAAAAGAAACAGCTCAAGCTCTCTTAATGTCTTTGTAAATTATTTGTAAATTACTTATCTTTACACATGCCTGATCCAGACCTGAAAGTCCCATTACCCTTTTATTTCCCATTTTCATCTAATTCCTCTCAGTAATGTCACCTTCAGATAGTTAAATGCTACCATAATTTCTTGGTTTGCTATTGCATATTTTGTGTAGCTGTCAAAACAAGGGATTTTTTTTTCAGATTCAGTTATGTTTGCAATAAGGTATGAGCAGCCTTAAAAAAATATTGCTGAATTTGAGATTTCAGATGCTATGATTGCACACAAGCAACATCCTCACTTCCAGCCATGACTGAAAATGCTTTCTTAAAGTTTCTCTACAATTTCAAAAGATAGTGTTTCTCATCTAGAGAATTACCTCAATATAATGTTTTATTAACATTGTAGGCATTTTTGTTACAGCTTATTGAACATTCTGGTATTTTTCATAGCACACTGTTATTTGAGGGTGCTTGGATAGATTTTTATTTAGCAATTCAGAGTAAATCTCTCACACTGAGACAGAATGTTTCTCATTGATAACCAGGCTTGTGTTCTATTGGGGAAGATGCCTGTCAGAGCTACAGGGCAAGGCAAGCAGCGTGAATTAAAAGTGTATACCTGTTACATTAGGGGTAGTCAGCTGTTCCTCTGCTGAATGTGTCTACAGAGTGTGCTTGTATGGATTGGAACACTGGAGTGAGAGATCTGTAATATGTGTGTACTGGAAAATTATTTTTATGTGGTCTGAATTTTCTATTTACTGTACTATGGCCAAGCAGACCTTGGATTGCATGTGCTGCTACTGAATTCTGGTTTTTTTCAGTGACTTCAGTGAGATTTGCAGTAAGGTCTTTCTAAAGTTTTGATAATAGATCAGGCAAGAGAAATTGTTGCTGTTGTGCTTTTGTAAAATGCTTCTTTATCCTTAACTTAGGATTGAATAAGCATTACTGATTTCCAGAGAAACTGTACTATGTTTGTAAATATAGATTATTCTATACCCATTTGTTAAATAGGGAGTATCATAAGCACATTTATGTGATGCAAAGAAAAATTGCAGTAGTACCATATATCATATCATTCCTCAAAGTAAATTTCAGTTTGGTTTTGCAGTTTAAACTGTTGACTTGAATTTTGAAAGATTATGTTGGGTTGGTTTATGGAAGAAGTATTTTGCCCTATTTTGTCATGCTTATTATTAGGTTACTAAGGGGACAGCTGCAGCTGGCTTAAAATGGTGCACTAAAAATATTGAAGAGTCTGTCCTTGAGGAAGCAGAGCAATAAAATGGCAACAAGAATGGTTGCCAAAAAGTACTGTAGTGGGTTGATCCAGGCTGGGTGCCAGGTGCCCACTCAGTATCACTCCCTTTCCCACTGGGACGGGGGAGAGAATAATATGGAGAAAGGCTACCAGGGTGAGATAAGGCAGTTTATTACAGCTGAAAGAAGAAACAAACAGAGATCTGTGCATGCAAGAGCTAAAGAGAAAACCCAGTCTGTACTTCCCATCAGCAGCGATGTTCGGACACTTCCTGGAAGCAGGGCTTCGGCACATGTGATGGTTCCTCCAGGAGGGAAACACTGAAGAATCTCTGATGCCTCCCCTTCCTCCTCTCTTCCTTCACTTTTATATCTGAGCAGATGTCATCTGGTGTGGAATATCGCTTTGGCTGATTTGGGTCAGCTGGCTGCTTGTGTCCCCTCCCAGGATCTTGCCCACCCCCATCCCCATTGGTGGGGGAAGGAATGTCAGAGGGACAGCCCTGCTTGGCAGTAGCCAAAACACTGCTCTGTTATCAGCACCAGCTACCAATGCAATGCACAGCACTGTGAGGGCTGTGAGCTTTACCTCAGTCACACCCAATACAATCTGCACTCCTTATTCCATACCATTTGCATCATTCTCTGTTCCCGTATAATCTCTGTTCTCATTACTTGAGTCCTTTCTTACCCACACACACAGTTTAAGCTACATCCCTAAACCATCCCTATAACATTATATTATATAACTATAACTATGTATTAACTACTATCTCCTGTCCTGACCCCACATCCTGCTGGAATGGAGACCATCTGGAGGGATGTGAAAGGACAGGAGGAGTATTGTACTTGATGGTTGAGCATTGACACCATCCCTGTTCATTATTGCCTTTTTCTTGCTCCTCGCCAAAATTTGTTCTTCGTCAGCTCATGTCCCTTCTGCTACTTTACCTCCTGCAATATACAACTTACAGTACAAATTATTCCTAGCCCAAGGTTAAATTTCCTTGAGGTACACACTGGGTCTCCCCATCCTCCCACATTACCCACCAAGTACACCCAGGTCCTTGGGCAAAGACAATCCCACGAATGGGTTTTCCCTTCCCCATGGGGGAAGAAATCCATACTGACTTCCCCAGCCACTTCCCCGTGTGTTGTACAGGAACCTTGTCTCCCTCCACAGTGTCTAAGGGCTTCATTTGGGTGGGACCAGGGCTGTTAGCAGACCCCTGGTATTGACCAGCCAAGTGGCTTCTGCCAAGTTCACATCCCAATGCTTCCATGTCCCATTACCTAATGCCCTTTACATAGCTTTTAGCACAGAGTTATCTCAGGATGTGAGAGATGCTTTCAAAAGCAAAATATATCACAGGACAATTTTTATTATATTGCTCTTGTTCCTTACTGCTCTATTGATCTTTTTCAAATATATTTTTCAAAATTGTCACATATCTGTCTTCAGAACCATAAAATAAGTTCACGTTAAGACGGGTTTCCTATATGTCATTTTCCCAAAAGAGCAGAAGGGACAGATTCTGTCTATTCAATATGCTTTCTGAATTAATTTAATTAAATATAGCCTGTTGTTCATTAGAAAATATTTTAGGTGAAAACTTATTAATCAGGGTGGGTAACTTACACATGCAAAAGTAAGCTCCATTATTGGGGTAGTACAAAGGAAATTACTAGTATTTATCACTGTGATTTATTTTACTAATTTTAAGGACTTTAGGTTTCATTTTTCAAAATAATTCAGCATTTCCAGCCAAAGAGCGCTTGAGCCTACACTGAAAGCGTCCAGATGAATGGCCTGCTGCCTGCCTACAGATGGCCACAGCTTGATTACATATCAGTCAAGCAAAACACCAAGCAACAAGAGAATTTAGTGTCATATCACAGTAAAGAAAGGGCTCACAGTTCAGAGACTTCTGAGAGATATGCTCAGCCTTCAAAATTCACCTAAATCTTAATTTTGCAAGTGTTGTGTGACAAAGCACTGGGAACTTGAAGAGATTCACTGCTATATCAGCTGAAATAACCTACTGACAAACTCTAAAATACTAGTTCACCACTTCAATAAATACTATGTAGCATGCAAATGTATACATAGACACACAAACTGACACACAGTATGTGTATGCTTATTCCATTTCACATAATTTTTTCCTTATGTATTTGTTATTTTTCTATTTCACCCTTTTTTCTGTCTTTCACTGTGTGTTGCCTGCCAAGTTTGAAGGAATTCCTTCATGCTTTTCTGAGTGCTTTGAAAAACCCTCATCTCCTGACTTAAATTCTGAGTTCATTGATCTTTATTCAAACTTAGCTCTCATACACTTACACATTTTGTACTGCCAAGATTTGAAATTTTGACTACACTAGGCATCAATTAGGCTAAGTAAGTTTGCAAAGTATCTTTTAGTGTGAAATTTCTAGAAAAGTAATTCAGGAATAATAGCTTTACGATCAGCTGATAGAAGACCTGAGATTCATAGGCTCTTCCTGAACTGAATATCCCTCCTACATACCACACATAAAATCAGAAGCATCAATTGGGTTGAAAGCCCCTTAGAAAAGTGAGAGCTGCCCAGCTGAGGGTTTGTCTTCCACTCTCAGATGTATTTGCATCCTGACTGCCAGTCTGATCCATACTTCCCTTCTTGCTCCAGCATTGGAAGAAAATTTTCCAGGACAGTTCTTTTGCCCAAAGTTCATTCCTGCCAGATTTGTCCTTCCCTGACTCCAGCCAGCTGTAAAAGGACTCCAGTGGCATTTGACAGTCTGTGTGTGAAATAAGTTGCACTCTGTGTCCAACGGATGTAGTTCACTGAACCAAGGAAAGTTTTGTACTTTTATAGATGATAGCGTCACACTTGAGTACAGGGGAAAAGAGCAGAGCCTCTACTGCTGCCTTGTTTTAGTTATGTGCTTTCTCTTCACTTTCTCAGCTGTCCTCTAAACCCACCTGAGCAACTGATATTGTCTGATAATTCTGGTATTTGGCTTGTATAGTTAGATGGTTATCAACTGCAGCCCTGTGTGTACTTGTCTGAGTAAATCCAATCAGCTAATGAAATTGTGGTCCTTCCATCAATTGATTATCAAATACCTCATATAGTTGCACAAGCCCATCACTCTTCCAACTGTGCATATTTTTGTTTACCCAAGCAGTCTGTGCCTGACCCCTTCCTTGCCTTTCCTGAATGTCCCTTTTTTCACTTCACAGACACTTAGTATATAAAAAAAAGTAATATATATGATTTCTTTGGGAAGTTGAGCTTTGGATCCCATCAGAGTCAAGTAACATTCATACATTCCTTTAAATTTTTAGGGTAATTATTTGGGGGTTTTGTTTGTTTGGGCTTTTCTGGTTTAATGGAGGGTTTTGGGGATTTTTGTTTGTTTGTTTGTTCAGTTTGTTTTGGATTTTTTTTCCAAAATAATTTTATATGTTTCAAGTACAAATATTTTGCAATATCTACTGTATTACACTTGAAAGTAAGAGGTATTTGCTTGACTTGACATTCCTTTAAATTTATAAGGTTATTATTTGGGGCTTTTTTTGTTTGTTTGGGCTTTTTTGGTTTAATGTGGGGGTGTTTTTTAGTTTTTTGAGTTTGTTTTGTTTTCTAAAGTAACTTTATATGTTCAAGAATAAATGTTTTGCAATATCTACTGTCTTACACTTGAAAGTGAGGGGTATTTGATTGACTTGAGGGTTCCATGCTGCAGTATCTGCTTTCTTAAACAGAGGTGGTGTACTGTGCTGCCATAAAAAACCAGAATAATGCAGCTTGTGCATATCCAGGAGCATGGTGCTTTCATGCTGCTCTTTGTGGAGCTCTGCAGTGAGACTCCCCCGCCCCTCCAACATCATCACAAAAATGACATATCAGCAGTCTTTTATTTTTGGCTGTTTCTGTTCTCTACAGATTCATCATCAAAAGAGGATGTGCATCAAAAATAAAATTCCTCCTCTGCAGAGAAATTAGGTCTATTTTGGAAAGGTCTTTATATAATAACGGCTTTTATTTTGAAGGAAGAAATCTGTTGGCATTAGATCTGTTCACTTTGGCAGAAGCCTCCTGGAATCAATAGATTGTTTCTTCTACATACAGAATACTGAATAAGCCTCTAAACAATATAAGTTTGCTTGTGTAAACTTTGCCCTAATGACATATTCACTTAACTTTCCTGTTAAAACCTTTATGGTAAATTCAGTAACCCCTCTCCTTTTTATCAAGGTTGCCAGCCTGCAAATAATTTCAGAGACAGGATTTACTTATGGGAATACCTTAACAGTATTCAATCCCACCATGATTTGTCTTTCTTGGATTAACTTTGGGTAGGAGGGAATCTGCAATCAACATTTATACCTGCTGGTTCCGTGGCACTGGTAATTCCATCACCCCCAAATTGACTTCTGATTTTGAGGGCTCCAAACCACAGTGGAAATCCATATCCTAGGGTCCATATGACAAATAACAAATCATAAGCCCCAAATCAAGTAGCTTTAGGAGGGCATGGGCATTCCACTTGGTTTCCTACTCAGTCCCTGAGCTGCTCCCTGTTGGGTTCTTTTGTCCATAAGGCAGAGGTACAGAAGGGATGTAAGGATTTTATTTAATTTCTTCTCCTAATGCTGTAAAGGAAAAATCTCATTCTTGAAAATGAATTAATTTTGAGAAAATGTGTTAAAAGGATTCAGCCAGAGGCAGGACTATTAGAGAAAAGAGTTTGAATAAGTGAAATTTGGTAAAATTGCTAGCAACTGCAACTGTATATTGAAATGTAATTGAAACCTATTATTAGAGGTATTGAGCATTTTTAATATTCAGAGTAGTGCTCTCACTACTGCATGTAGTAGTGGGAGCTCTTTTTCTGGCAGTTAAGGACAGTAGCCTTTAGTCTGATTTTTCAAATGTGTGCTGAAATTCGTGGGTTTGATGTTCTATTTCCTGCAAGCCTACAATGCAGGAATGAGATGGTTTGTACAAGAACCATCTGGGAAGCAGCAGGATAATGCTGGCACTCCTCCTTGGGGTTTTCTCCTCTTGCATAAAAATTAAAGAATGAACCACATCCCATAAATCCACCAAAGCCTGAGTGACAAAGACAATGACAGTTAGTCTGTATTGCAGGGCATCTTTCAGTATCTACAAAAATTGAAAAGGAGAATTCTTTCCTCCTGCAGCCATTGCTCATCTTCTTCCTCAGCTTCATCCTCCGACATCTGTATAACAAGCTGGTGCCTGGGTAGTTCCTGGGCAGTACAAAATCCTTTCTCTCAGCAACCTGCAGTGCAGCAGTTCCTTAGGGTGTCCCGGAACAAATATTCTGATTTTGGTTTTTTTCCCTGTAAAGTTGCTAAGATGGGAGATATAAAGGATAGTAACATTTTGGATTACTTGATGAGTAAATGCTAGCACATTTGAATATGCATATAGGAGGTACAGTTGTAGGAAGGAATAGAAAGATAGTTTTGGCCCATGTCAGGCTTCCCAGCCTTTCTCCCAGATGTGAATGGCACACCTGGCTGTCCCTGTGGGTGTCCAGACCTGTCTGCTGCACTGACAGAACACAGAATTTCCAAGGGCTTTTACATGACCAGCCCTGTCACATGATCTTTCCCTCTAGATATCCTAAACGTGAACAGAAGTAAGTGCTGCCTTACTCTAGTGACCTCCTAACAGGATTTGTTGTAAGAAGCAAATATTTCACAGTACAAATTTGGTAGTACCCATTATGGTGGCAAAGAAAGTGCATGAAAGGTCTGAAGCCTTCTTACCTGCCTATCCCTGTCAGCACTGGTAAATTTCAGTGGACATGCATGATTGTTATAGATAATAAACATAATCTTTTTTCCCCTGTTTATGTATTCTTTCTAGAGACCCATGTGGTTCTTTCGCGGTGAAATGTGGGATATATTAAGGATGAACTATTCAACTTTTTGCCAATATTTTTATTTATTTTTCCTTTATATCTCCTCTGCCCCAAATTCTACTTCTTTGGATGTTGTGCAGAAATGTGTTACTACTTCACAAAAGTCTCTGTGTATGCATAAATTTAAACCAGAAAACATGTAGATGTAGAATTTAACTTGCATCTTCTCTGAGAATGCTGAGACTAGAGGTATGTAAACATTCTTTCAAGAGCTCTGGAAGGAATCTTTTGAGTCTCATCATGCTTTTTGTATACTTTGAGTTGTATTCCTTACCAGTACTTTCAGCTTTCTGCACAGTTATATTTTCTTACAAATATTTATTTGCGGAAAAAAAAAAAATACTCTTAAACCATATTTCTCTACTTCTCATTCAGAAATTGGCTAGTTTCAAAATAGATATATCTTAGAAGATTCCCAAATGGAGTGTGTCATTGATGGGGGGAAGTGTGACTATGCTTTCTCCACATCACAGCCTTGCTCCAGGGGCACTTAAAATATTCTACTATGGTCTTCTCTAATACACTTCAGCATTTTTCTCCTCCATAAAACAGTATGGCATTCTATGAATTATATATTTACTGTAAGGCAGACGTGTCTGTCAGTTCAGTCATGAGATATGATGATGTGCTTTTTTGCCTCTAAGTGGTTAAAAATTGCAAAAGATTCTTTTTAATGCCTAGAATTCTATTCACTTTATTTTTCTTTTTAGTATATTGGAAAATAAACATTTCTTCTGTTATCTAGCACTTTAAGCCTTTTCATAGCATTTGTAACATCTCTTTGCCAACATTCCATCTGTGATTTTAGCTTGCAGGAAACACTTTGCAAATCTATTATTAGCTTAGATGCAAAGAGCTGCTGTTTAAATATTAATTGTAACTTCTCTCCTAAGTGCAGTCAAACTCACTCAGTCAGTTGTAAAGTTCGGTGAATATTGGGGGAGGGAGTGTGTCAGGGGTAGCAAGGGTCCTACTCAGATTGCCAGTACCAAGTAGAGAAGTGTCCTAATGATCCTCTCCTCTCCTCTCCTCTCCTCTCCTCTCCTCTCCTCTCCTCTC
>JAHLSL010000073.1:704065-794653 GCA_025920805.1 Petroica traversi | reverse complement strand
CCTCTCCTCTCCTCTCCTCTCCCCCACTTCAGCTCCACAACTTGCACAGACACCACAGAAAGAAGTAAAGTAGAGTCACTTTAAACAGCAAACTTCCTGCACACTCTGTGGACTTTCTGCCAAACTGGCTTTGACTGAGAGGAACATCACACAGTGCTCACAGGAAAAGATAAGATCCATCAGCTCTTTGAAATCCTCATTATTGTTCACATACACTTCTAAAGTACTTCAGTATTCCTCCATCAGAAATCACATCTCAGTAGAGGCAATATATTGGGGTTGAGCCCTTCTCATATTTTCAGTCATGATCCTCACCCTGTATATTTTTTAATTCCACAAAACAGACTTTACCCTTTTAAACAAAAATTTAAAAAGCAAAATATTATGTGTTTACAGACATTTCAGTGAAATATTTGTTAGAAGTGAGGAATACAGTATTTAACACCATCCAACCTGCCTGTTTTCTGTGTATTAGCGAAGCATTATAATTGCTATATCATATTTGTTATAATGGAAAGATGACCAGCCCTATTAAAACCATATGATGTTTTTTTTTCCTCTTGTTCTTCCAGATGGTTGCTAATCTTTTATTGGTGAGGTGATTTGCCTACGGTGTAACCTGAGATTTTTCCTCTTGTCATTTAATGAGATATTCTCCTTGTGTTTGCAGGTGGACTGAATATTAATACATTGAATTCTGTTAATTGCTTAGAATTCAGATGTTTTGCTTATTATCCTACTAATACATATTTTAAAAAATTAAGTATTACCCACATACTCTTTTATCTTGCAGCATTCTGTGAAGAAGGGTGCAGATATGGTGGAACTTGTGTAGCCCCTAACAAATGTCTCTGCCCTTCTGGATTCACTGGAACTCATTGTGAGAAAGGTAAAGCTTTACTGGAAAACATCTTCTTTGGTAATGAGAAGTATGGTATTTGGAAGAAGTAATTGCTTTTCATTCTGCTTGATGTTTTCTCTCCAGTGAAGATATGACTGCTCCATTTCTGCCTTTTCTGCACTGAAAGTTTGTCTTGTCTGAAACTTTCCATGTTGAATTTTATCAGAGATGTATCTGCTTTTGCTTCCAGCATGTACTTTTAATTAATTAGAAGGGACATCAAATGAAAAATATTTGCTCCACCATGTGGTGCAAGCTCAAGGTTTCCTTCTGCTTTTATTGAATTTGTTTTGCAAATTAGAGCAGAATTTAGATGATCACTTTTCACTTCAAGCTATTGAATTATTAAGATTTGATTTGTTTCTAAGTCAGTTTTTATAGATTCACAGCCTATTCGAAGATACCTCACTAGTCATGATTAGATTCTGCCTGTTCCCAGATTTTTCTTTTTCAAGATCTGTTTCTGACAGCCTCATAGTTCCACCTTTCAGTTTGTTTCACAAAGAGCTGGTTCTTTGCCTTAAATTAAGAGGAAGGGATGTGATCAAACTCCATACAGGACTCTTATTATTTTCTTTATTTAGCAGATTTGGGATTTTATTTTGGTTTGTATTTATTAAAGATATATGTCACTTAACTAACTCAATGATGGGAGGATTTTTTGCCCTGCATGTTTGTTAATTAACTGTTTACACTTGTATTTATTTTTGGATATTAAGTGGTTTGCTAATGCAGGTTGTATGCTGTAGTATGGATGAGATTATAATTGGTGAGTTTTTTAGAAAAAAGAAAACAGAGAAATAACTGTTACAGTTAAATTAGTGGAATCACTTGCAACCTAGAGTGTGTCATAATTTGTGTGTTTATTAAAGTCACTTAAGCCCAGTTTCAATAGATCTACTTTAAGTAGCTTCTGAAAACTGCTAAATACCTCTATGGATGTAGTCAAATCACTGTATACTAAAAGCCTGTAGTTTCTTGTTGTCAGCATTATTTATGATTATTTAAGAATGAACTAGGACATTAATATTTTCATCTCATCTAGAATAAATCTGAGTACTTAATTATTTTTTTTTTGCCTGTAGTCTTTGGGTTATTTGTCTAAAATAGAAAAAACCCTCCAAAGTCTCCTGCCATTCAGCAATAAGTACTGGCAATATCGTGGGGAAGTAAGGCAAGACATTCCTACCACATACCCTCACCTGCCATGGCTCCTCAGCTGCTAATCCTTCCTACTGGTTACCCATGCATAAATTGCTTATTCCTTCCTGGAACATCTGTTACTTAGAGACATCAGTACAGTCAGAGGGATGCAGGGCACCAGAGATGTATGTGTATGAGGCAGCGGAGGCCAGTGTTGCCCAAAGCTGCTGTGCCTACCCAGGACTTCAGGCCAGATTTCAGCTCCTCTGCCTGATTCTTTCACCCAAGGATCTTAGAACATTCTTTTTTCTTATTGCTGTAAAAGGACTTTCATATCACTTTAGATTCTCTAAACTGTGATGGCTTAAGTGATGGCTTAAAATTGATAAATGGAGGACATAACCATTTTTGACTCCTATGTTTTTCACGCCTTTTGTATTGTTTTGATCTACAATGTGAGTTAGCACACCAGCTAAAGGAAGCATGGCAGGTATGGTACTCTCATTGTATCAAGCAATTTAGAGGTAGATGTCAGAAGGAGATAGCTTCTGTGAATAAAATCTATACAACTTGAACCAGAAGGCAGTTTATTTTTTTTCTTTGAAGATATATACAGTTTACTAGTATGCTACAAATCAATATAATGATGCCAAGTTTGAGAAATCTGACATAGAGGTTGGTTTGAGAATGAACAGGGCTTTGTGTATGAGAATTTGTCATATTTTAGTTGTGTTAGGAGAAAACTCCAGCAGATACATGTTATGTCATATGTATATTTCAATGGCTAAGTGCACATCAGATCTGTGAGAACAGAAGGTGCATGTCCTGGCCAGACTAAATGTTCAGAGGAGAGAGGTGATGAACCACATTTAAAGCAGAATTCCTTTTGCTTCACTGATTACCCCTAAAACGCAGTGCTTTCAAGAACAGGAGGCAGTTCAGTAAAGTTCACAGTTTTCTCATTGTGTCACTGCAGTTTGCTGCAGGTTTAAAGGACACCTAAGTATTCTAACCTCCTATTTCTTTGTTCTCCTGTGATCTTTAACATTAGAAATAAGCACTTAGTTTTATTTGGTATATTATACCACTCCCTCAGTCATCACAACACAGACCTACTATGATGAAATGGTGGGGCAAGGCTTCAAATCAAAGCCTAAATGTTCTTGGCAAAACCTTGTCTGGTAGAAGCTCATAGTGAAGTGAGGCATAGCAGAAGTAGTGATGTGTTTTTGGTAATGTATTCAATTTGCCACAGTGCATTTGAAAATGTCCTTCAAACTGACAACACAGCAACTTCTTATACATTATTTGTGAGCTGAAAGGACTCATCACCAGCTAAAAAAGTATGACCCAAATTGGCTTCAATGCCATGTAAAGGGTAAAATGAGCCAGTAATTAGAAGTGTTGTTGAAAAGCAGGTGTGTTTACTTCTGAATATGAATCATATGTTACTCATAGTTTCTGACTGCCTGGTTGAAATTACGATATTAAGTTAATTAAAAATTCAGAGATATTTGAGAAGGGCAGGATTTATGTCGGTAATTTACTCGGGTGAAATTAAAATACACATTTAAGGGTTATGTACAGATACACAATTCAACATGCTGCTAAGAAGAATTACCTCTTGCCATTCGCTTTGGGTGACATGAGAAATCAACATAACAGTTGTGGGGCTATCTTTCCTTTTTGAAGGTGAACTGCAAATTGATATTCACAGATACTGTCAAGAAATTCCTTTCTCCATCCATTCCTTATAATGCTGTTTCTTTAAGTATGTGCTTGATGCTTTTAGCTGAATTTTTATCATATTTAGGATCTGATTCCATCTTCAAATCACTTATTTTTTGTTCGTTTTGTGTTTTTCTGGCCAGGGCTGAAATCTGTGATCTCTGTGATCGTTATCATTTGATCATATTTAACACAGTTGCGATACTTGTGTTGGAAACCTTTGATGTTGGAATTTTTAGTGACTTTGCTGTATGATTCCATCATGATGGCTGAGCTGGAGATGGGCATCTGTAACTGTGCATAATGCTGTGGGCTTGAACCCGGGTGCATCCTTGGCAGGCATTCCTGTTAAAGGCTTCTGAGAGACATTTGTTATGCAGTGATGAGTACAAATACAGCAGGAACTCAAGTTTCCATTCATCTCATATTTTTGCAACCTTTAAGACAGAAAAACTCTAGGTCATTCATTGAGCTGCCTTTTTCTGTCTGTGGATGAGCCCCAGGTCAGTGGAGTTGGAATGCTGGTTTTGTGGACAGGTTCACAGTTATTCTGTATTTGTGGAGTGTTAGTCACTACTGCTACTGATTAAGTGGTGAGGATGAGATTGACAGGACAACCTATGATATCAAAGGTAGGAGTAAACAGATGATTGTATATATGGAAATTGCAGGCATTCCTTGAATATCAGCGTGCATTTGCTGGAGTCCTGTGCGTAGGGCTGAGAAACACATTTGAACACTCTGGGATCTGCCCAGTGGTGGGAGCTATTTACTGTGTCTGTCTGTGCAAATTATAATTTTGGGTGATGAGCAGGAAACAGCAGAAGGGTTTGAAGCAGTGGGTTCCCAGGTAGGGGATGGAAAGGAAAGTGCAGTGTTTTTCCAGGGGCTGCAGGAGGGCTTTTGGCAATGGGAGGGCATTGCCTCCAAAACAGATTCAACACAAGTACACCACAGCTTCTCTCACTGTCTTGTGAAAGCTTCTGTCTGACATGGTACACAATAAAAGGGGAATATGTTTCTGGTAGATTAGAAGGGCTTTGTGTGGGCTGGAGCTCATGGGGGTGGATATTTCTGTGGTAGCAGTACATGTGTTTAGTCTTTGTAAAGCACCAGAAAATAGGCTGTTACCACACAAGGAGATGTCAAAGAATTACCTGCAGATTATAAACAGAAGCAAGGGTAAGATATGGCAGCAGAATTTCAGGATGTGATAATTACTAAGGTTATTTTTTCATATTGTTTTGGGCTGTCCCTGCAAAGAATTCTCTAATATTGGGGTGAGGTAATTTTTCAGTATGCACCATGGCTGAGAAATGTGCTTTGTATTCTATTAATGATATTGCAAGTGAGTAAGTAAATCAAGACTTGCTGTCTTGCATTAGTTATATATGGATTCTTCAGTACCGCACTGATTTCACAGGTGTGAAATTAAATGTTGCTGTGCTTACATCTTCAGTATGTGATGTTGCATCATGGAAATGAGGAGATCTTTAGCTGATTTGTTTCATCATAGTTGGCAGTATCTGCAGTTGGTGTCTAAGAAGCTGCTTAACATCTTTGTGTTCTCTTAAATTGCATCTTCTGGAAAATATTGTATTCTGCAATCCTTTGGATAAAACTCCCTATAATCTCTATTCCTGAGGACCCTATAGTTAGAAGAAATGTGAGAACTGTATTTCTGTGTGCCATTTCTTTGATTCTTAGGCTGGATTAATCTTTACGTGTGTATCTATCAAAGATGTTTCAGTCAAGGAGCCTGGTTTAAAAACTGAGCAAATAAAAACCAAACCAGAGCAGAGAAAGAGATTTTTCCATGAGTATAGTGAGCTGAATGTCAAAACTCCCTGCCTCTCTCCAGCTATGATCTTTTGTAAAATAAGAAGCGAGGTTTATTTTGGGTAACAAACCAGCTGTTCAGCTGTGGGCACAGGGCTTTGCATGAGATTCTTTCTAAAGCCTCTAATTTCAAGGTGAGGCAAAGCTGGGATAGCGTGAGACAAGAGGGGAGAAGCAAGTGATGCTTAACTTATTACAGAGAACAGTGGCTGTGGTGGATATGTCCCTCCTGAGGGTGTGACAGACCCGGAGAAGGCAGATGTTCCAGGTGGCTGAGGTTGTCCTGCTCCATTTGCTGCCAAGCTGTTTGCAGCACTTGCCCCAGCGGTGCTTAATGCAAAATGGCATGGGGTGATATCTCAATGTGATGGAAAAAACAAAGCTGTCATTTGTAAAGATACCAGGGAATAGATCAAAGAATATTGACTAGAAAAATCTGTAAGGCTGTCTGTAAGAATAAGGCTGTCTCTGAGAATCAAGGGGACATCTCTCTGCAAATCAACAAGTAACTCTCAATGGAAGAAAAAGTTGTTCTATCTCAGTGTCAATCTCACAGACCAAGAGCACTGTTCACCACCCAGCTGACCCTCACATGAGGAGACAACTCATCAACGTTTACCTCATATACTGGAATAGTTTGATTTTAAAAGCCAGGAAGAAACACTAAGCAGACACTGGGTTTGGGGTGGTGGTTTTGTGGTGGTGGTGATTTGTTGGGGTTTTTATGTAATATTTTTATTTTCCTGTGTAGTTTATTTGTTAGGTCTTTGGATCTGTGTCTTTTTTGTTGTTCCTAATTAAATGAATATCAGCTATATTAATCTTTTATGTTACTGAGATGATACCTTTACAAGTAACAAATGGTTCTAAAATTCTAGTGTTTTATTATTTGGATGACTTAGGGTCATATATATTGGGTTTGTATGGCAAAGCTTTGGGAGGGCATGGAGAGCAGGAAGCCTTCTCGGCAGCTTTTGTCTGTCTAAGACAGACCCAGCAATGGCCAAGGCCAAGCCCATCGTGGTATTGCCTCTGGGAAAATGTATTTAAGAAAGGCAAAATGTTACTGAACAACAGCAACTGCAGCTGGAGAGATGAGTGAGAATGTGAGAATGTGTGCAGGCACCCAGGGTAATGAAGGAGGATGGGGGGAAGTACCTGTCTGTCCTAGGTGAGACAGAGCATGCTGTGAGGAATACAAGCTATCCTAGCTAATAGGCAAAAAAAAATGCTAGACCCTCTCTTTGCCATGTACTTAGCACCTGGAAATCACCAGGGGAAAGGGAGATTTATTTGTTCCTGGTTTTTTTGTTCATTTTGGCTGATGCTACACAGTGTTGGATGTTTATTCATCCATAAGTTCTAATTAAGTGCTACAGGAGGATCATCATGTTTAGATGAGGAGCAGCAGACTCTACATGTAAATATAAAAGCCTCATGTTCCTGCTGAACTTCCTACAGCTGAGAGCCTGAATGGCCAAATTTTGTGCAAAAGCCTTGCTCAAACTGAGGCATTGGAATTGATTCCCAGGAGGTTGGGAGGTTGTGCTTTCATAGAGTGCTCAGTCCCTAATTTAGCATCTGTCCAGTTTATCACCAGGAACATCTCACATGTTCTGTGTGCAGGCATCTGTTCAGGTTCCTTTTGCAGTGGGATTTATATTTGTTTCAAGTGGAAGAATCACCACTGAATCTATTTAAAGAAAAAAGAGAACTACAAAATGTTCAACATTATGGGCAAATATTTGTATTTGAGCAAATAGGAATATTAATATGTTAATGAAATACCCATTTTGCAGTGAAGAAGTTTCCATATATGAACCTTTCCTTGTGATGTGAGCTGTACAGAAAAGACAGTTGCTCTAAAATACCAACTTCATGGTGAATTAACTACAAATGACATCTCATTTTACTGTGATTTAAAAAAAAACCCCAGCAAGTCTGCCTTTGAGTGCAGTGCACTAATGCTAATTTATAACTTAGTTTGCCAGGACATTGCAAGCCCTTTTCTAAAAAATTTTTTTCAGGCAGATGCCTACGTCTGTGAAAAATAGTAATTCTATGGAGAAGTACCAGATTTAGGTAGTAGACCAGCTAAAACCTGAATAAAAACTACCTCAGGCTGTTCAGCTACAGGCAGTATTTAGGGAACATTACTGAGTTTAATAAGCTCTTTGCCACCTTACATTTTCTTATTAATACCCAGCCCTGGACTGCAGAATCAACCATGAATATTTAAATTTGCTGATAACCTAGAAATAAAACTCCAGACTCAATAAAACTCAAGCAGGCATAGAGAGGTACTTAAAATTTTTAACACAGGATTCCTCTTGGCTTCATTGGGATTTCACCTGAATGGAAGCCTTAGGATCTGGTGCAACTGAATTAGGTGAAATGAATAATAAAGGGCTCTAGTGAAATAAAAGAGCATCTAGAGTGGGGATTTTGTGTGGAACAGTCTGTGTAACTTGAAGCTACTCATGATGTATATACCATTTTTAACTCCTTGATCTGACTGTCTAATCTAGGAGTAAGATCCTTTTCAAACTGAGTAGATAATTCAACCTTAAGAAAATTTGTACAACTGAGAATTTTACTGTGTGGTGTGAGGTTTCTGCTGAAGTTCAAAATAGTGAATGCTAACATATTTCATGAGTATCGTATTGAGGTTAATCAAGGTGTAGTGAGGGAAAATGTGCCTCATTCATCAGAATCAGCATAAGAAACAAATTTCTTTTTGAGAAATAGTCCGACAAATGAAGGGATTGGAGAAAATCAAGATGCTGATGTTGTACAGATTATTGTGTGTTTAATTCTGACAAAAATTCAGTTTTTCTGCATTTTTTCTTTTTTAATTAAAGATTTTTTCCCCTGAAAAAATTATGGTACAAGAATGCTTAAAGCAAATTAAGTAAATGTAATCACCATATTGGCATTGGGGGCAAGAGGTCACTGGGATCCCATGTCCCATCCACAGTCTTTGTCCCAGCTCTCCATGATTGGCAGACACTCAGCTCAGCCCTCCGTGGCTGTGCAGCCCACCAGGGCCAGCAGGACCCCAATGCCCAAAGCCATGCTAAACACCTCTCAGGTCAGGCTGACCCACTCAGGGGGCAGAATCCTGTGGGAATTAATCTCTCTGGGCATCCTCTCTGCTTTTGGCTGTTCCCAGTGTCCTTGTCCCACAGAGCCTGGCTCTGCCAGGTACCACTGGCTTCTCTGGGTGCTGAAGGGTGTCCAGCAGGGGAGGCTCGGTGGTGCGAGGGACAGTGATCTTCCATTTGGGATTGCTGGAGACAGCTTACAACATAACAATATCCATGAGGCTGTGGTGTTGGATAGGATTCATCCTGATACATCTCATCAGGAACTCCCCAAATCATCTACCCAAGCTCTTGAAAGACAAGGAGGTCCATGCTGGCTCAGTGTTCTCCAGCTGTGTTCAACTTGACAGGAAGGGCTTGGACTTCCCAGGAAACTCTAGCCCTGTTAATCTAATCTTGATAGCAGGAAAAATGGTGGAGAAGGTCATTGGCACTACTGGGAAGTAATAGAAGGACAGTGCCAGCATCAGCCATGGGCAGTGTGAAATAACAGGGAAATTCCTGTCTTACTGATTGATTATCCTGCTGCCATAAGGTCACCTGGCTCATGGATGATGGGAAGGCAATGCAGGTTCTAATTCAGGATATTAAGAGCAGTTTTGATCCAGAATCCTTCTGGAGCAGGTGTCCAGGTGTGAGATGGGCAGGGACAGATTGTGCTGGCTGAAGAAGTGGATGATGTTTTGGTTTTCAATGGGATAGGATCCATTTTCTTCCCAGTAAGTGGCACAGGGTTGGGTTTGGATTTAGGATGGGAATGTCATGGGTAACACACAGATGGTTTGGTTGCTGAGCAGGGTTTGGACTCCTCTGGAGTCTGGAGGGTCCAATGGGATAATCCATGTTTTTCACTGGAAAGGGAAGGATGAGTGTTGAAGACGGAGGCGAAGAATGCATTAAAAACTTGTGCCATGTCTCTGTCCCTGTTTGTGAGGTGACCATCCACATCCTCGAAGGGCATGATGCTATTTCTACATTGCCTTTCACCATTAATGTATTTGAAAACATTCTTTTTATTGTGCCACACATTTTGGCCACCTTCATCTCCAGTTGAACTTTCACTGCACCAAATTTCTCCCTACAGTGGCAAGAAGCATCTCTGTATTCTTCTCCTGACCTTGCTTCCACTGGGCACACAGCTTCCTTTTCCATCCCCTTTCCCAGAGAAGATGCCTGTTCAGGCAAGCCAGCCTCTGCCTGGCCTGCTTGACTTCCAACATTTGGGGATCGCCTGCTCCTGTGACCTTAGGAGGTGGTGTTTCAAAAGTGACCAGCACTGATGGACTCCAGCGCCTGCAAAAACATTTTCCTGGGAACCTTGCTTACCAGTTCCCTGAGCAGTCTGAATTCTGCTCTCCTCATGCCCCAAGCTGAGGAGAGCAGCTTTTCCTCTTGTCAGAGGTTTGAAACTCGATTTATTTGTGGTCGCTGTGGCCAATGCAGTCGCCAATCCCCACCTGGCTCAGGGCACGTGGGGCTCAGAGGGCGGCCTGGCTCTAGGGGGGGCTGAGCTGGAGAGTCCTGGGCTGTGGGGGTTCCCCCTTACTGGGAGGAGGCTCTGTGGGGAGGAAGAAGGGTCTGTCATGAGCCCCTGGCCAAG
Source organism: Petroica traversi (assembly GCA_025920805.1). Taxonomy (NCBI): domain Eukaryota; kingdom Metazoa; phylum Chordata; class Aves; order Passeriformes; family Petroicidae; genus Petroica; species Petroica traversi. The sequence goes on along the minus strand of JAHLSL010000073.1, from coordinate 784,338 downwards.
GGACGGCAGCGGGGCCGTGTCTGTAGCGCATGTGTCTGGAAGGAGCTGTGGGAAGGAGTGGCTGTGGGGCTGAGCTCAGAGAGGGCGTTCCCCCAGCCCAGCAGGCACAAAGCCCCTGGCACACAGCAGGAGGCAAGTTCCAGCTCAGCAGGAGCAGCCCCTCCCTCACCAGTGCTCCCAGCCTCCCACAAAGGATGGTTATGCCATGGGTGCTGCCAAGGACCCTCCCCATGGGAACAGGGCCGGACACCCTAAAAACGGGGGTCAGCATCCCAGGGGCAAAGCCAGCGCGGGGGGGGGGAATGAGTGGGATGAGTGTGAGAGGGCCACCTCTACCCCTCCTGTCCCACACCAGGGAGCAGGGACCTTCCTGGGACGGATCCAGGAGGATATTCAGGACCATCCTTGCCTGGGACAGGGGTGCCAAGAAGATCCAGGAGGGATCAGTGTCCAGCTCTGTGTCCTGAGGGATGCCTTTCCCACCCAGTGCTCCATATAGGTTCTGCTTTGCAGGAAGGAGCCACTGGAGCCTCCCAGCATTTGATGGACTTTTCTTCCAGGAATTTGCTGTGGGGTTATTTTCTCTTTTTTTCCTCTTTCTGAGCTCCTGTAAACACAGCTTAAACCTGGAAAGGGTGAATGGGAGGGGGAACACACAGCTGGGGGTTTCTTGGACAAGATCTTTTTCCATGTTGATCAGAATTAATCACCACAGAAGTGTTAGCCACTTGCTTTGATTGGGCTGGCATTTGGGTGAAGAGATCATGTCCCCATTCATGTAGTCCTTGGAAGGTGGATAAAATGGGATAAATTGCTTTCTTAGGGGACTTATGTAGATTGTACTTTATGTACAATAAGGATAACTAATCCAATTATTTTGCTTTTAGGAGTCAGGGTGAAAATATGAGTTAAACCCTTGTTGAAGGGAGTGCCATCCCCTCTTTACTGACATAGCTCCTGTGACATCCACAATTCTGTTGAATTTCAGTCTTTCATAGTATCTGTTTTTGCAAGAGTATCACCCATGGTTTTCAACAGTCTGCTCAAGGAAGATTTCATGAATTTTACAGTGCTGCACTACAGCAAAGAAGCCACAACCAAAGGAGGCGGCTCTGCAAAATCTGCTGAATTACATGCAATGTGTGGAGTCAGGAAAACAAGTTTATCACTGGGATCGTACTCATATGTATATACAGACAAGAAATTAAATAGGAAGCTTTGCTGATGGGGAACCTTAGAAACTTTCTCTTTCTCTCCCAGGCTTTTTCTATATCAAGTGAAACGTTTTATGGTCCATAGTTTCTTTGCTAGTGATGTATCAGTTCTCTGCAGAAACTACATGATCTACCCAAAGACTGCCCTTCACAGCAGACTTTTTGTAGATAATCCAACATACCATGCCTGGTAAAATATTAAAAATAAATAAATAAAATCAACAGAGTAATACCTGTTGGGTGTAAAAGAAACTTGTCAATCTGTCTCCTACAAAGTGTGGCAATAAAGTCCATTCCAGATTCAGTGTTCACTAACTCACTGTGCAGATTCCTGTTGCTTTCGTTAGGCTTTTGTTCATGCCTGTAGCCCCCAGAGAAAGAATATGCAAGATGTTAGAATAAGCTTAATGTAGGGTATGTATGAAGCATAAAAGGAAACTTGTATGGTTCTGGTTGAATATTTCCTTTCCTAGTTCCATTATGATTGAGGCAACTTTAAAGTAACAGTCATTCTCAACCTGCAGGAACTATATGTCAAAGTTATTTTAGAACTTTTTATAATGTTATGATAAAAATCTGTTCAGTCCTTCACATTTGCAGAAATAGAGTTCTTCCTAAATACATCAATCATTTTCTTGCTTTTAAAAAGGAACTTCTGATTTAGCAACTCTGGCAGTTCAATAGCTAGAGTTTCCTACTTAAGATGTGCAACATCTGAATTATTTCTTTCGCCATGTAGTATCTACTAAGTAGATCAGTCATTTCAGAGACAAACAGAATGGCAAAGTTTATGTGTGAAAGAGTGAAATTACCTTCCTTAGTTGATTCTTTTCTGAAGAGACATTCTCTGTATGTTGGCAATCTAATCTTTGGAATGGTACTCATTTATCTTTTGAATGAGACGTGAAATGAAAGCCCTAAACACTTCTGGTCATCAAAGATCCAGTTGAACCTGTATCCTGTTTCAGCCTGGGTAATTGAATTCTGCCTTCTTTAGCAGTGTCAGTCAGAGAAATTACTGACTTGAAATAGATGTCTGGCTAACATGGAGTGGCACCCATGTCTTACTGTTATAGATGGCCATGTTTCTGTGATAGGTTATGGATCCTTACAGGTTTTGATGGTAATTTCATGGTTTTTAAATGTGAATGACTCTTAGGTGGAGTGCAGGCAGTGGGTGTGTGAGGGTGAGCTCATCCACTGCTCTTCTCATTGCACTGTCTTGGAAGCAGTCATATCTCTGATTTGGACAGCAGAGTTTAGCAGGCCCATTTACAGGTTCCTGCAGTGCTACCACAACATCTTGTTGTAAGCTGGTAGGCAGAGGTGCTCTTGGAGCTGGGAAAACTGGGAAGGCACTCACATTCTGATCAGGATCCCGTGTATCACTTCTGCATGTGTTGCAGCCACCCAGCTTCTGTGTAGTAACTTGCTGGCTCATTGCCAACTTGGGCTGTAGGCAGGCTCAGTTCAAGAGAGATTAAATAGATTTTTCTCATTTTCAAGACAGTATTTCAACCAGTTGCCATGATGGGTCTGTCCTTTCTTTTGCATTTGAGACACTGGCCTTGAGAACCAATGGAAGTTTTCAGGCTTAGAAGTGAAATTGCTTTGAAGTCATGAGGAGAAGGTTGGTTCCTCTCTTAAGTTTTATCCAAGTATTGACACTGTTTATCAGTCAATGTATGACCAGTATGTGTGTTTTACTTGCTTGCATGACTTCTTACGAGAATTGAATTCCAATTTACAGATGCTTTATGAAGATCTGCATTTTCATTTGATGTTTTGGAGCACAGGTGGTACTGCAGTATGGGAGAGATGTTTAGTTATTGGTAGTTGTTATGTAAGGAAAAACTTGTCGCTGGCAGTTGTTTGTGATTAGGTTTCCTAGGTTTCTCTGGTATTGGCTGGTTGGTTTGATTCCTCTTTACCATAGACTGGGCAAAGAATGTGAGCTGCAGGAAGTTTAGTGGTTGTGATGGGTTTGAGGGGCCAGGTTTTGGTAGCTGTCAAGGCTAATGGGTTGCCTTCTCTGAGAAGCTGCCAGAAGCTTCCCCATGTCCCGCAGAGCCAAGGACAGCCAGTTCCAGGATGACCCATTGCTGGCCAAGGCTGGGCTAATCAAGAATTATAGTAATGCCTCTGATAAGAGAGTTAAGAAGGGGAAAAAAGTTATTGTGGAGAAGTAATTGCAGCCAGAGAAGAGCAAGGTGAAAATATGGGAGAGAAACAATTCTGGAGACACCCAGGTCAGTGCAGGAGGAGGAGCAGGAGGTGCTCCAGGCAGGAGCTGAGATTGCCCTGCAGCCTGTGGTGAGGCAGCTGTGTCCCTGCAGCACACGGAGGGCACAGGGATGCACAGATCCACCTGCAGCCCATGGGAGAGCCCACACCAGGGCAGGGGGATGCTCAAAGGGAACCCATGGGAAGCCCATGCTGGAGCAGGGTCCTGGCAGGGACATGCAGACTCATGGAGAGGGGAGCCCATGTTGGATTAGATTTCCTTGTTGGACTTGTGACCCTGGGGGCCCATGCTGGAGGAGGGTGCACCTGAAAAGGCTGCACTCTGTGGAAGAGTTACCCACACTGGAGAAGTTCACTGAGAACTGTCTCCCCTGGGAGGTACCCCACACTGGAGCAGGGGCAGGACTCCTCCCCCAGAGCAGCAGCAGGAACAACCTGTGATTAGCTGATTATTACCCCTGTTCCCCATCTCCCTGTGCTGCTGAGGGGGAGGAGGCAGAGCCTGGGAAGAAAGGAGGGATGGGGGGCAGATGTTTTTAAGATTTATTTTATTTCTTACTATTCGGCTCTGATTTTGTTTTATTGAAAAATTCAGTTAATATCTCTAATTCTAACCTGTTTTGCCCATGATGGTATTTGGTGAGTGATCTCTCCCTGTCTTTATCTCAACTCATGAACTTTTGCTGTATTTTCTCTCCCCTGTTCAGCCAAGAAGGGAAGTGATAGAAAGGCTTTGGTTGCTGTATGGCATCCAGTCAGAATCATCCACTACAGAAGTGTGACCAGACAGGGGCTTTTTCCCCTGATACTCATTCTCTCAGGTCAGTTGTCCTGTCCACCTCTGTGACAGCCATAGCTCTGGAAATCCTATCAGTCTGTCCAAAATGAACTAGAAATGGGGGGGGAAAATCTCTGTGTATTACAAGATTTTTGTTTTGTGTCCGTTACAACCCTGGCAGGTTGTGAATTCTCAAGTTAATGGAAGCTGCTTTTTGGGATGGTACTTTAATTTTCTAGAAGAGCCTTTCTGTCCCCCACCTTTAATTATTTTGTTTTTCACCCTTGGAATGCCCAACACCAAGTTTTTAAATTATTTCCATTAACTGTGCCGAGAAAGTAAAGATTTCATTCATCCCTCAGAAGTTTTCTTCCATTTTCCCATCTGAAATCTTGTTCTTTTACAGAAAAATCTCCAACTTTTATAGAGGTCACAGCTGATGCTGTTTGAGGTGTGTGCTGATAGCAGTAACAACTCCCTCAGTGATACCATTAATCATTTGCAGGTTAGGGAGTCAGATATGGTGTGATAATGCCTGGCTATTCCTAAGGCCTCCCTTTTGAGATGACTGAGTCATGAGTCTTAGGTTTCTTTTTGAAGAGAGGTTTGATTTTTATTTTTTTCCCCAATCTCTCCTCCTCTTATCTTTTCTCAGATAGTTTTTTTAGGTGTATTCATTACTGAGTAAGATGAAAGAAGATTGCATGTGTAGATGGATGGTGGTGGGTCACTGAGAATGCAGAATCTGATCAATATTGAGCAGAATTCTCAAAATCTAATGTCTATCTCACTGAATTGACTGCAGGGGATTTTTTCAGGTGTTCTCCATGATATGTATAGTTTGCAAATGTGAAAAGAATTAGATACAACATTACAGAAGGAGGTAGTCCATTATTCCCTCATCCAGCCACTATAAAAAGACACATCCCTTTGTTGAAGTTGTAGGTTGTCCTAGTTGTGCTAAAAGTTTCCTTACTGTGTGTTAAATAAATTAACTGCAATGTTAAATCCATTATTATATCTTCTTGCTACAATCCACAAAATTAAATTGGTCACTTAGTCCATTTGCTCTATGGCTTCAACAGTGAACTGATTCACTGTAAAATAAATTGAAATAGCTCCTTTGGAGGAAATTCTTCCAGGGAGAAGGAACATCCAAAGTGAGAAATGTGATGTAGTTGACATTGCTACTCTGTTAACTTGTGTAAAAATGGAAGACATGTCGCCTCATTGCATTTAATGTGATTTTTCATGAATGCTAAATTCAGTCTAGTTAAAGAAACTTATATATAGTGTATTCACATTTCTAGATTTCATGTTTCACTCTTCTTTACACTTCTGTATATTAAGTGCCAGACTTAAAGGGCATAAACATTTTTTTCTAAGCCAAATTGAGAAGTAAAATGAGGGAAGAATTTTGTGTGAGTCAAAGCTAAAAATAATTTCCTGTATGTGCTTTCCACTGAAGGAAAGATAGCATTTTAGAGTCAGAAGAAGAGATCCAACCAAACCAGGAGCAACTCCATAAATGGTTTTCTTTTTACTAGTAGAATGTCTTAGTTTTGATTATAAATTTTAAAAATGATATCTAATGTGAAGGACTGACCTGACCATAACAGAAGCCTAGGGTAAAAATGAAAATACTTTATGAACCTTTAAAGACTCATAGGCTTTCTGGTATCCATAAGCTTTTCATTTAAACTGTCAGTTGTACTGAAACAGGATGAAATCCTTGACCTATTAAATTTGGGGAAAAGGGATTTTGTGAAAACTTAATTTATCTGACAGAGTGATAAAAGGCTTTGTCAGTCTTTACCCCAGTAAGTTGTCTTCCCCTACGAGCAGTCATGTGGATTTCAATTGTGTAAGAATTGTGTAAAGTGCAGCTCAGTGTAATGCTTGCCAAGGAAAATTAATCCAAAAGTATAATTAATGAAAGGAACATTAAGTGGTAATATGTATTCAGAAAATATTTTGAAAGTAATATTTTATTCGGAATATATGAGTCACTTATCTGACATTGTGAGCATCAAGCTTTATAAATATTGGGATATAGTTTGTCTATTTTTAAAAAAACTATATGAATGTAAGAATTATAGTTGGCTCCTTCCCAGAGCAGTAGGTGATTCTAAATTTCTGGACTCAGGATGAAGCTGTTGTTCAGTCCTCAAGTTTCAGATTGATAAACCATGAATGAATAAACCATGGTGGGAACTAGAAGCATAGGAATATCTACTTTTTATGGCTCTGAAGGTTTTGGCTGGATGAATTTTAATCTTCACAGGAAAAAAAGCCTTTTATTAGTGTACAGTGTTATAAAATGTTTAAGATGGATAGAAAAAAGGCCACATAATGTTGGCATTCTGATATATCAGATCGTGCACACACAGAATATTTGAGGATTGTAAGCACAGAAACAAAACTAAAGAATGGAGGGTGTAATTCCAGTCTTTCTCTGTGTGTGTCATATTGGCACATGATGTGAATATTTGTGCTTTCTGGGAATCCTGCCACAAGTAAGGCAGCAGAACTTGTTTAGCACAGAGCAGCTTTTCTCTAGGTTGAGAGGGAAAGTATATAGTCTTTGAATGTACATAGTATTGTTAGTTTGTTTTTACAGCACAGAAGGGAGGGGGAACCAAAAACCCTTGACTATCCTGCAAGCTGAGGAGTTACTGTAGAATGTTTTTTGTAAAGTGCATTGCATCAGATATGACTATGTTTATAATTCAGTTTAGGGAGGATAAAAAGGAAAAATACATTGAAAATTATATCATTCAAACAAACTTTAATGGATTCCAGTTTTGAGCAGGTCGGCCATAACAATCTATCTTAATTATCATGTTGTTAATTTAGAACAGAACCTTCTTTTTTTTTGGTGCTGTATAAAATAGCACTAATATGATGGGCAATGGCAATTTGTGGACATGGAGATTTTTTTTCCTGATTGGAAACAACTCTTAAAGCATTTGTCATACTTTAAAAGTATTTAACAACTTCCAAGACAGCAAACACCAGGCATTATAAGGCAAGGGACCAATCTGACAAGACCTGGTAGAAACTCATCACAAGTCTTGGGTTCCTTTCTGTGAGTAAAGATTCTGAGAATTTGGCAAAGTCATCTGCAAGGACACAGCTATCTTAAGACAGCCAGACAGAAGATTTTACTTCTTTGGGTTATTAAAAGCCAAGGTAAAGCCTCTTTAAAAGATGTTTATACTGGAAAGATGAAGTGACTGCTCTGTTATTAAGGGCTGACTTGGCTGTATATGGTTCCTCCTACTTTTAGAAAGAAAATCACATGCAGCCCCTTTAGCTGCACCTATATATTTTGTGGATATGTGTATAACACAGCTTATATGTGCCTGAAGTGATGCCTTTTAAGAATGCCCAAGGAAGGGGTGCCAAAATTGCTTGTAAATGTTGGCAGATAATCACAGTATTCATGAATTCTCATTTACTTTTCTTCTATTTCCCTCTCAAAAGTACCCAGTGTTGTTGTGAGCATTCTGTTACTTTCAAAATTAATTTGAAAGTGAGATAATCTAATCTAAATTCAGCGTAACTGTAAATACTGCTAAAATATGCTTTCAGGACTAACATAGCATTATATGTGTACTGTGGGGTGTAGGTCATTGCTTGTTTTCAGAAAACAAGGATGGCTGTGTCTAAATTGTACATTATTGATTCTAAACCACAATTTGTGATTTTTTGTGTACACTTGCTCTGTGGAGATAAGTAAGAAAAAAAAACAACACAAAACCAGCCCACATAGTTATGCATTTTTGATGTGTTTTTCTTGTGTTTTATAATAAGGGATATCTGTGCTGAAAAAACATTTGCTAGATCTGTAGAATTATGCAGATGACTCTGAATAGCCCCCATGGGGAGGGACTCTTATCTAGTAGTGAAGAAGTGGAACAAAAATATTATTTTTATTTTTCTAATTCTGTTTTTTAATCTGTGGTAGGCACAATCTTGTGCATGTGTGTACATTTAGAGTGGCTTAGGTGGGAGAGGATACCTGGCAGAGGACATAAGGGCTGCACCAATGAGTAAAAATAAGTGAGGAAAAGAATATTCGTATTTTTAATTGGTCACTCTTTGTGCATTGTTGCTGGGGGCAGCACCATTGGGTGCAGTGTTTGTGTCATGATTTTCAAAAGACCTGTGGCATTTTCCCAGAATATTGTTTATCTAATAGCACCTCTGTAGGGGTAGAGTCAGCTCTGCAAGAAGACAACATGCTGCTATGGTGCAAAACAGTTTCTAGTTATGTATTTTACATTCTCCCTATGATTTATTACTTTACAGAGACATGGATAATTAGAATATAAAATCCCTTTAGATGATTGCATGAATTCCTTTTCTCTGGAGCTGAGGAGGGTGTCTAATTCTTGAGGAATAGTAACCAAGTGGTGAAAATAATTGAGATGCTCTTGAATTTTAATTTTTTTTTCCTTTTGCTTCTGGTTACATGGATGTGGGTCATAGCTAGATAATGTAGCATAGCTAGTTCTGTCCTTGACATGCTTCATAGATCAAGCTTTTTATGTCATTGTTAATTTTCTCTGACAGCATCACAGCATTTACATGTGAGGATTTCCAAATTTATGTACGGCAAATTTGGCTTCACGTTGTAAATGTAACTGTAAGAATTATCAGGTGACTAATACTATGGAAATAATTAGGGATTTTTACAAAACAAACACCTATGTTGGACTTCTTACTGTAATTTAAAATTCAGTACAAACCTCAACTTATTAATATTTAAAAGGAGAGTATTTTCTGTAAAAATCAATAACTAGATGTGATTATTTGTTTTAGCAAAAGGCTTTAATAATAAAAAACATCCACTGGTGTGAAACTGTCCTAATGCCTCTGGCTAGGAACATATTATGGAGCTATATCTTTATAGAAAACATTTCCACCCTGTCATCTTCATTTAAATCAGTCATTTTCTGCTTTATTCATTTCACCTGGGTTAAATTTTGTTTACACTGTAATGCAATTTATGTTATTGAATGTCATTCTCATAGGTCCCTCTGAGAGATGCATACAGCTCCAGCCTGCAACTAACCTTCCTGTTTGGTGTCTTCATTTCTGAAACCTGCTTGCATCAGAAGTATATAAATAATGAAGCTGGCAAGAATTTAATGTCATGGAAAATATGTCAGAGGCAGTTTGTGTGTGTGTATCTTTGTATGACCTTCCAGACCCTCATATTATACTGCCCATATTGCTTTTTGCACTGAAACCAGGAGAGCTGTTTTTCCTGGAGATACTTCTGTAGGGAGTGTTCAAGGTTTGACAATTTAAAGGTGTGCATTTCCTCTGATTAGCCTTTTTTTTTTTACTTCAAGCTATTTTGGCAGATTTTCTACTCCACGTAATTTGCTCTTGACATCTATTATTACTTAGTCATGCTTTCAAATGCTATATATTGTTTCTGATATTAAAATACAATATATATAATTGACTTTCAAGTCATCTGAAAAGAATATAATTTTTCACAAAAAATGATGTAGCCTTGTGACTGCATATTTTTATGGGAGAAAAAAATACTTTGTTTCACATCTCTGATTTCAGGGAATGCAGGCAGTTGCTTGGGTTCATTTTCTTTATTCTCTAGTATTTTGGAGACCTTTGTTTTGCTGTTTTGAGTAGATCTGAGGTTTCTGACAGCAGAGTACCAGTGGAAATGGTTAGGACAAGTGGCAGGTAGACATCCTGCACATGGTTCTTGTCACCTGAGCCACCAGATTTCCTTGACATTCTTTCATGCCACATTCTGTACTCGTTTTTATCCACTGAGGACAAAACCCAGGTGTCACTTGCCCATGCATAGCTCAGTGTCAGGCCTCTCTGCTCAAAAGGGGAGGAATTTTAAATCCACAGGCTGCAGGAGCAGGCTGAAGCAAGCTGTTGGATTGTAAATGTAAAGACTTTTAGCTTCTCTCTTGTATAGTTTTGTGACCTCTTCTTTCCACCCTATTGACAGGGAAGAGTCTTTGTTGGTTGTTCAATTGCTCTGATACAACAGGTGGGTCAGTAACACTGATGGGGCAGTAAATTTCAGTCACGTTTAATGCCACCCCTTATGTTCATTGAGGTCATTTCAATCTGTTCTGGGTTTTGTGTGTGAGTGAAGTATAACAGATCTAAACAGAAGAGCCTCCACCTACAGAATAGCAGTGAGAATGCTCAAGTATTTTCTTGAAATCAAAACTGTGGAACATATTTCTCCAAAAACATGTACTGCTTTCTAGCCCCTATTTTATTGTGTGAGAGATAGATGTTAGTATCTGTTCTTAATTTACAATAGGATGCAGTGAGGAAGAAGCTATAGTAAATGTATCAGTGGTTTGACTCCTGGAAATCTGAGTAAGAACAGTAAGTTTGGAACTGTTCTCACTGTCTCAATTCTTTGAAATGAGGTCATGCACCTTCATGAGTATTATGGCAGCTACTCCTCTGAAATACTGTTTCTTTTTTTGTTTTTCTTTCAACCCACAAAAACAAGCAAAAAACCAAAAATGGGTTATATAAAACCCTTTGATACAAGCACAAACTAAAATTGTTCTTTCTTCTTTGTCTCTTCCTACTTTCCTCTGAGTATAGAGGAGAAATAGTCCCCCAATTGAAAAGAGACTATGTAGTTTGAGGTCTCTTAACCTCAATCCCTGTTTCTTCCTACTGCAAACTTGTGCTAGATTTTACAGGCATACCTGGAAATAGAGCATCTCATAAACCCAGTGGCAGTCGGCTTCTGTGTAAGAGTGGTGTTTGTGCAACTGGAAATCAGGAATGTCTCATCTGTTGTTTGAAATTGTTTGCATTATTAAAATGAGTTGTTGGTAGAGCTAGACCTGGCCTTTCATGCAGCTGAGGACAACATGGTCTTCATTGTGGCTCACTCTTCTGTGGGCTGTTGTCTTGGTGCAGAAAGAGGGATTTGCCCAGAGAGGAAAGAAAACAGATGCTTTCTCCAGGTTTAGGAAAAAAGATTTAACATATTGATGTGTGACTGATAAAAGGAGTCTCCTTATGAGCTTTAAAGCACTCTGATTGACAGCTTTTAACTGTAGTGGAGCCTGCCTGGGGCTACATGAAGAATGCTGTGATGGTAATTCTTACTGACCTTTTTGCTTTATTTTATTTGTGCTTCATTCTTGGTGAGCCAGGGAATTTGAATTATATTTCATTCTCTTACCCACCTCTTCTGTCCTTGCTGTTTTAATCTCTGCAGCTAAGCAGTGGATTTCCTTGGCATTTGTCTTATCTTACAGGATCAACATGGAAAGGGAAAAAAGGGAGCGAGACCTTAAATATCTTTAACTTTAAAAGACAGCTGAACTAGAGTCTTAGAATCTAGTCTTATGTCAAATCTGCAAAATGCTCAGGGAATGTTCCATGTACTTCAACAAATACTAATTAGATGTGATCCTCCATTTGGGTTTGTGTGTCTGTTCTTAAAATGCAGTGAGTGATTGTGGAAGGATGGAAAGAGGCTGCTTTGTCAAGATAGCCCCTTCCGCTCTGTGACTAAAATAAATAAGGGCACTTTGGGGCTTGAGGTGCACATTATTTTGGTTACTCATAGATCTCCTGCTGCTCAGGCACACTGGGGAACAAATGCATTTCTTTTATAAGAAAATGAATCCCAGAGTTAGTTTTCTCAAAGCTTGTTTTGATCCTCTACTGAAGATTATTGTGTGTTTCCCTGGCTGCCTCATGGTCTCTCTTGTTTTTTCCTATCTGGTTTGAGACCATGTAACAAAGAAAAATGGCCATATCAAGTTGATCTGTAGGTCTTGTGTTTCAGGAAGTACTGTCTTGCTTTTTGATAACCATTCCAAATTAATTCCATTCTTTCAAAGAAAAGAAGACTGCATTTTGCCACATCAAATTACTCTGACATTGATAGTTAAATATATTTTTTTGAGGAAGGAGAATAATCTCAGATTTATGGGAGGCCAAAACTTGAATCTCTTATTTATTAAAAAACTTTACAGGTTTTTATATGTATACTATAAGATTATGCTGATTTGGTCTTTCTGGTCAAGGATATGAAACAAGTACTGGCTGTGCTAATCCAAAGACATATGTAATCCTCTGAATATCAGGTATTTTCTCCTGGTGCCTTGAGTTAAATATTTTGGCTGCTAAAATGTTATTACTCTGTTAATGCTGTTGTTCTTGCTCATGGCAGGGGTGGATGGAGTTCTTTTTATGTAGTTCTCTCACCCAGAAAACTCATGGTGATTTAACCTTTTCTCTGAAACACTGTATTTTTCTGGGGAGGGGGAGGGAGACTTTTGGGTCTAGTGAAATCCTAAACAAACCATTTGAGCAGCAGAAGAGCTAAAGAAATGGTAAATAATGTGCTGCCTTTCCTGAGGTGGGAAGTTCTGCATTCTGTATCTTATTTTCTGACCCACAGATCTGAAGGGAAGAATTGCTGCTCAGTATGGACGAATAGCTGAGGTTCAAACCTCATTTGCTCCAGTGCTGGAGAAATAGAAATATTCCCTTAGAAAACCATGGTCAACACAGGCAGTTTAGCTGAATGGTGGGATATTAAATGTGCTAATAATAGTAGAGATTTGGCAGTACATTTTGTAACTCTTTATATGTTATCTGCGTATTTTTAGCTTGAAAATGCTGCAGAATTTTAACAGAGTTTTGTGCAGAATGCTCAGCCATCGACTAAACAGAGTTTCAGAGCCCCTGCTCACCCCATTTCTGTTTCAAAATGCCATTCAGGTTCTGTGTGTGAGCAGGCTGGAAGTCTCTGGGTGAGCTGGACAGAAATTCAGCCCTGAACAAGCAGTAGGGAAAGGGCAGAGCTGCTTTCTGGGCAGGTCACAAAGCTTATGTTCCACAGGTCTGACCTGGTCTGAGGCTTGGAATGTTGCACAATATTTTTATTCCTTTAATTACAAGAATTTGTGGCAGTTCTGATTTTGTGGGTATTTCAAAACTCTCTGCACTGAACAGTGTGTTGACACATTTTAGATGTCAGAGATGAGCAAGGTTAGAAGTGCTGCTTCTTTACAGAAGAATGCAGTGCTATCATTACTGGTGTTAAAAATCAGTATCTCCACAAGGTTCCCTACATGCAGTCTGGTATGACCAGTTGCCCATAGAAACACTTCATGGAAGCTGACCTTCCCAGTCCTTTGATCTTGCCAGATCTCTGGGGAAAATCAGGGCTTTCTTTACTGTCATTTAGGATTATGTATAGGCTGAAGGAAAACGTAGTTCTGTTGACAAAATCAACAAGGAGAGATATGATAGAAATTCAGCTATTAATTCATATGAGAGCATTGTTCTTTCACATAAGAAAGGTCCTTAGAAAATGTCTTGTGATTAAAAGGCAATGGTTAAATTCCAATTCAAAATACCACCCTGCAGCATGTACATTTTGACGAGGTTTATGAGTCTTATTTCTGAAAGCACTCTAATGCAAAACCTTCACAGGCGATTTATGATGATTTTTAGGAGACTGGGAAAGGACAAAGTGGAGAGAGAACCGTAACCAATTTAGAAGTGATTAAAATAAGGCTAAGCAAGAGCCTCACTTACAATATGTTCAGTTCACTTCATGAACAGTAGGAGGCATGAATGTTGGCAATATCCTGAGTTCCTGAATGAATTTTCTTGGTCCCAGTAATCTGCAGATAAGCCATCTAATATTGCTGCGTATGTCACTTTAAAAATCTCAGTGAGCACCTGTGTCATAATTTGGAGTGGGAGTAATTACAGACTGTGACTGACACTTCTGTTAAAACTTTCTGGTTTTCAGGGTCCATTTCATAGCCATGAAAATCACTTGGCATTCAGGGTTTCTGCCTGAGAGCTCTTTTTTCTTTCACTAATAGAAAAGTCCAAAATGCATACTTAACTATTTTTTACCTCCAAAATAAAAGAAGAAAATATATTGGTTTTTAAGGTATCACCTGCTCATATACAAACCACTGCCAAGTTGTAACCAGAAGTTTTGATCATAACAGTGTTTGTTCTTTTATAGGAGCAGTTTAAAACTATTACTCCTTGTCCTACCACAGCAGGCTTCTCCCCATTTTTCTTACGGGCCCTCTGTAATTATTGAAAAGCCACAGTGAGACCTTCCAGGAGGCTTTTTTTCTACAGGCTGAACAACCCCAACTCTCAAATGTTCCTCATAGGAGAGCTGATGAGAAAGGCCATAAACCCATGCTTAACATCACCTTCACAGGATTGTTGTTCTCCAAAATCCAAGTGCCTTCTAGCAGTTGGGAAATGTAGGTGGTGGTATGGAGGATAGATTTCTTCTTTACCTTTTTCCACAGTGCCTCTGTGCTGGCCAGGTTTGTTGTTAAAGTTTGCTCTGTTTTCTGATTTTTCTCACTCATTGCTACTCATGTACAAGAGCTTGTGTTTCTTTCCACCACAATACCACCTTGCAGCTAAAGTCCAAAGTATTTTTGGAAATTCATTTAAAATGTAAATGGAATATGCTTGTTTTATTTTAATTATGAATCAGATGTTACCAAGGAGTTAATAGTCAGCTTTCTAGACAATAACAGAGCTGTCAGTTTCTTCAATGTCATGGTGAGATCCTTCAATATCTTGTGATGGAATTTATATATTCCTTTTTATGTATGTATGGTTTATGGCATTTGGCATTTAATACTCTTGAAATTGCTATTTACCAAATAACACATGTAGAGAACTGCCTTAAAATGGGATCAAACATATTGCTGCCTTTGAGGGAAATATTTTGATTTTATTCTGATCAAACTGGTTTTTATCCTACTGTAACTTTGTTGAGTTAGTTGGCAGTAATGAATTAGAGTGGAGTTCATTTTCTTGTTATCTGTAACTTAATTTTTTTTCATTCTTCTGTTGATGTTTCTCTGTTACACAATTAAAACTTCATCTGTGAACCTGGCTGAACAAAGTGTCATCCTCTGCTCAGGAGATTCTTGAGATCCTCATTCTAGGGAGCTCCAGTTCTCTGAGGTAAACTCCCTGAGGTAGAACTCTTTAATGAGATAGTTCTTCAGCAGAATTCCAGGCACCTTGTGATCTGTGAAACACCTTGGGGAAACCAAGGTAAAAAGCTGAAGTAGAAAAGAATCCTGCCAAGCTGGCTGTGGTAGGCTACTGAGTTTTTGCCAGGAAGAGGATTAGGAGGATCTTTACAAGTATCAAACTGTGCATAAATTCATAGTAGAATATATAAATGTATCTCCTAGTGGGCTAGAAAGAATTTTAAACACAGTGTCTGGGGCATTTGGCTCCTCCTTGGCTGCCAAGATCTGAATTCAGGAATTTCTATTGCTTCTTTTTCCTCCTCAGTTAGCTACATTTACCAGAACACTTAAATAATGAGAGGTGTATAAGGAAATTAATATTTTCTCTGTCCCTGAGTTTGCTGAAGTCAGTAACAGAATAGGAAATTGAGACTTAATATGTTAAATCTATTTTGCTGTAATTTAAGCATACTATTCTGTTCTTTTCAGAATTAAGATCTGGTTTTATATCTTCAGTTTATATTCACCTGTATGTTGTTTTCCCCCAGTATTGCCTTGATCCATGTTTTTAGACCTCTCACCTTTCTTGCTATCCTCTCTTCTGGACCTTCAATTGATCCATATTGCCAATAAGCTTATTACCTGCTCTTTGGTGGATATAATATTGTAGATGAACCCTCTCAGGAATGTGAACATCAGGAGAGGGTGCTTTTTTCCATTCCTTCCAAGGTGGTGATGGCTTTGATTTCCTTCTGGTGTGCCATCACACTCAGGCTGTGATCTGCTCCAGGTCCTGCTCTGCTGTCTGGTTCTCCCAGCATGGATGGCCAGGGGAGGGGAGCTGGGCCAGCAAAAATATTCCAGGTAGAACAGCCTGAGCATAATGACTCATCTCTATTTCATCTCTATTAATTTCTTGAAAATTGACCTGCATTATTTACCCACTTTCTGCTAAATAAGTCAGAATATTCCTGTATGACACTGCTGCTCAGCGGTCCTCTTAATGAGCATTGTGAGATGATCATTTGTAACCCTGAGCCCTGATCTTCCATTAATTTCAGAGTAGTCAGAGGTACCTCTGATTAAATGAGCTGTTTCAGGGAGAATAAATCTCCCTGCGTAGACAGAATAATTGACAACACACCAAGATTTCCTCTATGGCTATTCCAGATGTAAGAGTCCTGTGTAATTTTGTATCTGTTTGTAAGCTTAGGAGCAGCATTGGAAACTTCTGCAAATGTTTCCCATTTTCAATGTGAAACAGCTTTTACAAACCCTTGAAAACATTAAAATAATGCTAAAAAATAAATGAAGCATTATTTGACCCGAAGCACGATTGTTTCACTTTCCAATGTTGCAAACAACTAAAAAGCCTGGTTATTTTGACCCACTCTATTTAAAATGTTAAGTGTGCAATATAAAGTTTAGAGATCTTCTGCCATTGCTAATCTCAATCTTCATTTCTCTTCTTAATTGCACATTTGAACAAGAAATTGTAATGTTTTTAAATTAGCTCCTACAATCTATTGGGTCTTATGTGAAGGAGAAGGGAGTTACTTGGAGGCAGTGGGGTTTATATCCAGCTAGATCTGCCTGGTTCTCAGCAACGCTGCAGGAGAAGTTGCACTTGCAACAAACATTTTTTGAAAATATGTGTTGAATATTAGTTTTCCTTTCCTCAGTCCTTCCTGTCTGAAAGAAGCCCATGTTGTGTATTCGGAGTGCTGTTTGGCTGGTCTGGGAAGAAGCAAGGGATCTTGGTACGTGGTGGAGAGGATTTGGTAACAAAGAATAAAATTATAATGGAAATCAGGAAAGTTCTGTTTAGACAGGAAAGGGAAAATGGCTTAGAGTTTGCCATGTGGTATCTGATGTCATGAAGAATAAACAGCGTTGTCTCCTTTAGAATTTTATTGTGTATTAACAAATATTATTAATGAAATAATAAAGTCTCTAGCATTTTATAACTGCATAAGGAGCATTCAGATGATCTAATTTAGTTCACACTTACCATGGGAGACTGTCACATAGTCCTCTTTATGTCAGATCTGTCCTAAAAATAGCTATTTCTTTAAAAATAAAAAGTTACTATCTTGCTCCTCAGTCTGCAATGATATTTCAGACATTGCTTTCTTATGGCTAGGAGTCTTCCACTTATTTCCATTCAGGACTTATTCCTCTCAGTTAATACTTACTTGTATTGGTGTTCTGCCACTTGTCATTCTTCCTTTTAAATGAAAAAATCCCTTTTTATGACTTGTCCTAATGAGTTTATATAAAGGAATAATATCTCCTCTTGGCTTTGGATGTGCCAGGCAAAATAAGTGAGGAAAACCACTTTTTCAGATCATTTTATGTCCTAGTGCCTTTTTGATTTTTTTTTTCTCTTGGGCAGAGTTGAAAAAGAATTGTGTTGAGATAAGCATCCCTGTGGCTTGTTTCATGGCATTAATAGTTTTATGTTTTTGTTGCAAATGCTTCTGTTGATAAATTCTAGATAGCTTTTGCCTTTTTCAACAAAGCTAATCTTCCTTATCCTGTCGTGCTCTGATTGATTAACATGGTCTCCGTCCTCCCCAGTAATTTCTCACTCATAATTCCTCAACTTTTAGTAGAAATGCTTATTATTACTAGGCTCTCTAGCAGAATCCCATAGCACATTATATCATTACTTTTCATTCCATTTCTCTTAGGCAAGACTTTTCCCTTCTTTCTGAATGAAATTCCAGTATTTCCTGGCATTGGCAGTGTTTTCCAGAGTTACACCAGTTATACTGACCAAAGTTGTGTCTCCTTTTTCATGCCTTTGATAAAAATACAAGATGAGCTCCAAGACAAATGTTTTAAAAAATTGCCTTCCCCCGTTCTCATTTTTTTATCAGTAAGCTTTCATGAACTTTAAGGGTACTTTTATCTGTTTTTATTGGTGAGTATACTGAGATGGCATAGTTGGAAAAGCATGGATCTCCAAGGCAATTTAGTCACTTCTAATGGGCTGTAAAGAAGTAAAGTTAGATGTCCTACTGTGTAGTCCCTCGTTAAATTCTGTAATTGTATGTCTGTGAATGCTCCTGTTTGTACAGGTAGAATGTCCTAGAGGCCCTGAGTTCTGCCTCTGTATGTACCCAATTTATCTACCTTATCAGGGATGCCCAGCCCCTGCACTTCATGCTAAAGCCATTGTAACTGAAATTCCAAAATAAGCTTTATCGCCACCCAGCAAACGAGAGTGCTCCAAGAATGCTGCCCTGGGGCTGGGCTCTTGGACACACACCCCTCATCCAGCTGCTGCTTTTGGTCAGAGACATTAGACAGAGCCTTTCTGTTTGGGCTTGTACGTGGCTGACAGAATGGCTATTAGTATTTTTAATCTCAAATTTTTGATTTAGGATGACTCCCTGTGCTTGAGAGTGAGGTACAGCACCCCTGCTCCCAGGGAAGGGTCTGAGGGAGGGTCCTTTTGAAGCCTGCTGATGTTGGTGTTTCACTCTGCAGAAACCAATGAAGATTGGTTTGCCCAGGGTTTTAAACATGGTCGTGGTTTCCTAGGAGGGTGGTTGGTGCCTCTGCTGACCTCCAGTAGCAGTAAGTGATTAATCCAGGGATGGCTACAGCTCCCTGTCTCTCACTGCTCATCTCTCCCTGTCTCTCATGTGCTGCCTGAGAGTGATGCTCCTCTCCTCATCCCCAAATCGTCTTTGCAGGATATCAGTTCAAATGCTATGTCCATCATTACCAGCAGATCAGTGGCACAGCCAGCAGTAGGACTCAAGCACCAGGATGCTTTTTTCTCATTTTTAAAAAGTTGTCAAGATCTGGTGGGCTGGGGAAAGAGGCCAAGGATGTTCCTTGTTACCTCGAAATACCATCCTTCCTGTGTGGATGGATTAGCTTGTGGCTGTTGAGGCTGAAGGAGCAAGGCATGGAAAACTCTTTAAAGAAAGTTTTACAAGTAGACTCATTTCAGTGTTATTTATTAGAAGTACTAATACATAGAAATATATATTTATAATGATAGGCTCTTTGGGGCTGGTCTGAACTGTTATCATTGTTTCACACATGCTTTTTGTAACCTCACCGTTTGCTCTCATTTTCTCTTTTTCTGGCCACCTTGCTTCCATCTCTTTGCTTTTCAAGAGATTAAAGGGCCAAAATGCTGCTTCCTAAACTTATTTCATTATCCACAGAACGTTTCACAGTATAATTATAATGCAAATAGGAAATTACTTATATTTGGAAAAGACAAGGCATTTAATTTAGTACCAAATAGCAGGAATGAAAGGTACTCTTTTTTTTTATCTATGAAATTGCCAAGTCATTTCTGGGCTACAAATTTTATTCAGGCTGCTTAATAGAGTTTCAAGTTGCATATTAATTATTAGGCATGATCCAAACTGTCACATTTACAAAGTGTTTCTGCAGTGGCAGTAATTTAATGTCTTCTGTCAGGAAATAAATTCACAGACTATAGATTTTAGTCCTGACTAGGCCACTCACTTAAGTGACTGGAGGTGCTTCCCTCATCACTCCAGGCTCATTTTTCTGTCTGTGAAACACATACTATGGCAAGTACCTATAACATGTTGGGTGAATGACAAGTTCTTGATGCAGCTAAGAAGTTGGAATTTACTTTTAGAGAAAATGCTAGTGTGCCAAAAGCTGAGTTCTGGTATATGTTGTAGCATTTTGTCCTGTGAATCAAAGAATTCTTCCAGAAATTCTTCAGGAATGGGAATATTAAACTTCTGTCTTCAGTATTGCTGTTGTTATATTATTTCTTTCTTCTTGTGTTGGCTTTTCATGGCTTAATAGTGGTACTAGTGCTAATAATAGAGTTAAGACATGAAATTATAGTACAAATTGGATAAACTGTAACAAGTAGCAACAGCCCAAGTTATCTTAAGAAACCAAAATTAATTAAAATCCTCTGTCTGTACAAACACTGCATACTGTGTTAAGAAGTAATATTAAAAAAAAGAAAATATGAAAGTTTAAAATCATCATGAAATAAATTTTCAAAAGGTAATGATGAGATATATGACTTAGCAATTTTTTTAATGTAAGTAAAAACAGCATTTGACAACCAGTGCTTCAGAATATGGATCAGTTATTTTCTGACATTCTTCATATATATATTCAGTAAGTTATTGAAGTAGACCACTGTTTTTCTGTCCTTTTGCTAATGTATATCAGTAAATTGTCTCTAGCTGTCAATATAGTAAATGGTAAGCAATTATAAATCAATGGAGACCACAAGCTTTAGAGATAAGCTATGCAGAAGTAGAGAAAAAGATAAAGTAATAGCATTATGCTGTTCAAGAAGCAGGATTTTATGAGCTGTAGAACCAAAGGGGATGTTTAAAATCAGAAGAAAATTAATACAGTGTTTTGCTAAAAAAGGGTAGTGTAGACAAATAAGAATGTGGTGAATAATGAGAACAAGAATTAATGTGAACCGCAGCAATCCAAATGATTGCATGTGAAAATCTATTCAGTTTTCTTAGAAATGGTAAAACCTATTTCAAGTTAGGAGGAAAAACTGTTAACTTGGTCTTTGTTTCTCAGCAGCTTCAGAGTGGGTCCTCTGTAGAGCTAAAACAACAATGAACTCTGCTCTCCCTCACTTCTAGTCATGTGTTGGAACTTTGAAGCAGAACTAAAAAATTAGGAGAATTATAATGATACTGGATTTATTTTCAATAAAATTTTCAAGACGATTAGTGGGAAGCCTGGAATTAATATTTTAATCTTTTGCACAGAGAAAAAATGAGATTGCAAAGAAATTTTACTGTAGTGGGTTGACCCTGACTGGATGCCAGGCACCCACCAGGTCACAGAATATTCTGAGTTGGAAGGGACCCACAAGGTTCATCAATCCAGCTCTTAAGTGAATGGCCCATATGGGGATTGTACTCACAGCTGTGGTGTTGTCAGCACCCTGCTCTGACCAACAGAGCTCTTCTCAGAGCCAAAGCCTCTTTCTTGCTCCCCTCCACAGCTGGACAGCAGAGAGAAAATATAGTGAAGGATTAATGAGGGAGAGATCACTCACCAAATATCAGCACAGGCAAAACAAGCTTGAATTCAAGAAATTAATTAAATTTGTTACTAATAAAATCAGAGTAGGATCCAGCCACATCCATCTTGGAGCCCTCAGGGACGTGGGAGAAGCTACTGGCAGCTTCTCACAGAAGCCACCCCTGTGGACCCCCACTACCACAAACTGGCCACACAAACCCAGAACATTTCGAAAGTGTTCTCCCAGAGAGCCAATGCTGACACACATTCATTTGGATGTTTTGATTTCCCTTTCCACACATCCCAGTGTAGCTGAACGTGTGCCCTGTTCTGGGGTGCTGAGGGGAAGGCTAATTGCCCCCGGAGATGGGAGGGGCTGGGAGGAATTCTGGTGTTCTGGGAGGGATGTGCTGTCTTCCCTTAGAGGTGCAGGAGCTGCTCTTTGTGCAGGGGAGCAGAGCCAGGTCTCTGCTGTTCAGCAAGGGACTTGGGATCCCTGGTTTTTTAGCCAGTTTTTGGACATACCTGTTTTGGAACGAGATCAGGTGTGGTTTGGTATTAACCTGTAGAGACACAATTTACCAGGAGTAGAAGATAGTTCTGTAGATTTGTTCTGACAGAGGTATCTCATCACAGGCTCCAGGCCAGCTCTTCAAGCACCATTTCTTGTCTTCTTTGATGTTTGGCTCAGGATGAAAATGTCCCTGATTTAATCAGAAGGCACCTGAGTGATATTCTCTAGTCCTGTCATTGTTCTCCTGCAGATTGTTTGTTCTCTGATGGCCTCACCAAATGCCCCTCCACAGGAAATAGCTGCCTTTCAAAAGGTTACTGTAGTTTGTTTCCATCTTGCCTAATAAGATGTCAGTAACAGTCATGAAATTGTTGGGGTAACTTCAGTCACATATCATAATGAGAAATTATAGTTGGGTAAACTATTTTTAAAATAGTTTACTAAAGAATTACTAAAGTGCTTACACACACACACACACACACTCTTATATGTAAGTACATCAAAGCATATCTTATTAGTGTTGCAGTGAAACAGTTTCAGCTTCCGTACAACAGAGCCAGGAGATGCTTTGATCCAAGTGCCAAACTGCACCTTTGCAACAAACAGGACATGCTTTGATGTAGTAAAAAAAAAAAAAATAAAAAAAAATTGGAATTTTCATTTTCTCATTCAGAATTAAGTTTTCTATCCTGACTTTTTTTCTGTATTTATTTTTTCTGACATCATATATTTGGAAGGTAGCACTCTAGGAGATTGCATCTCCTTCCTGAAAAGTGCAGTCCATGGAGCTCAAATATGGCCCTATATCTCCACATCAGAATGGGAATTTTATTAGGGAAAATGGTGCCTTTACAGTTGATATGCCAAGGTGAATGTGCAGCAGTTTGAAATCAGAAGCTGAACTGGTTATCACCACAATGTGGTCTCTGGTATTGACAGAGATTTGAAAAACTTCTCTCTGGAAAATAGTGCTCCTTAAAGTAAGTCTAATATTTGTGGTCAAGGACACTTTCTCTTTGTCCTTGCCTGCATAACTGTGAGCTGTGAAATAGCTGCTGTAGACAGCTCCAGGGCTGGCAGCGATGGGAAAAGGGATTTCTTTGTATTATTTTGGTGGCCTTTAATGGAGGAAACAATTTTATTTTTTTAATATTTTTTAAGCATCACAATGAACTTGAAAAATAAAGACACAAATATTCAGTTCTTCCTAGGAAACCCAGTTCTCATTTCATGTTCTCGGTATTCTAACAGGGCTGAAAGAGATGCCTTTGACTAAAAGCAATAAAATGAAGGTAAAAATTTAAACTTTTATGAGAAAGATTACAAAATATGAAAGCTCTTAAAGTAGTTCAGAAGATTCTAGTCCCATCTTGGAAATGGAGCAATGTTCTATGTGTTCTTAGGCCAAAACCTCTCAGATACATAGGTCTTTGTGAAAAAAAAAAAAAAAGAATCCAAATGAGGTGATGAGTGATCACTGGCAGGTGCGAGAAGGCAAGAAACTTGATCAAGGTTTTGCCAGCAGAACATGTGTAGGTTGTTTAACTTTGAGAGGGTAGGAGTACTTTTCTGGAATAGTCAAAGCAGCCAAAAAGGAGCCAGCCTAGGACAAAGCTCAAAGCATGGTCTGTAAAAAAGCAGCATTTGTGTTGCTCAGTGTATGGAATATTCTTCCTTGTGCTAACTTTTCTTTATACTGTCACATGAACTTTTTATTCTATGTCAGAAAATAAAAAGGGAGGAAGAAAACAGGAAGATATAAAAATAAAATATAATAAAGCAGGCTTACTGTAAAATATATCTCCCTTAAAGCATTGTTAGAAACCTTTAAAGCTCTGTTGTTCATAGCTGTTAAACGCTTTCCTCCATCCAAGGTTTCTCCCTGGACCATTAAAGAGGCCAAAACAGCCTCAGTAGCTTACTTGTCTAATGCCCTGAAGATGACCCCTTCAAATTTATGTTCAGCTTTCTGAGAAGTGGCCTCCCAAGGGTGTCTGGAGCTGTTCCTCACAGCTGCTGTGCTCTGTGCAGTTGTTTCTGCTGCTCCTTCAGAAGTGCATCAGCCGAGGCCATGACATCTCCAAGGGGCACATCCAAACAGGAGGGGAGAGCTTTTCCACACCTCCAGTTCTGCTCTGCTTTGCCCTCAGGATGGGCCCTGCTGGATACAGCAGCTTGGTCCAGAGACCTCTGACATCCCAGCCAGTCTGAACTCATCTGATGTTCTGAGACATAATTCAGATTTACAGACCCCTCCAGCACAGTTGTCACTGGTTCTTTCTCATGGGGATGCCTGCTTTGCCAGCTGAAATAGAATTGTTCTTGCCGTGTTCTAGTAAGAGTTCTGATGCTGTCTGCCTTCGAGGTAGTCAGTTAAACTTCTTGTTATAGTGAGTGGAAAGAAATAGGTGTTTCTAATGTGTGGTGCATCTTCTCCTAAGGAGACATATGAAGGAGGTGTTACATGAATTGTAGCCTGAAAGCACCCTATTCTCGACTGATGATGTTTCAACTAAAATTATTACTATACTGGAAAATAAGTTTTTTCTAAGTTTTACTAAGAAAATTTTCAGTTACTGGAAAATGAGTTTTTTCTAAGTTTTGCTTAGAAAGTACCCATGGGAGTGTAATAAATGACCCCTTCTTAAAAAAAATACAAAATTGGTATTTTTACTAGATAGTAAAGAAAATAAGGTTTGCATCTAAAAGACTGGTGAATTTTAGGGTAATATGTTAGGTAACTGATGGATAAGTAAAAAAAGCCATCTTATTTTACTGTATTCCATAAATTTGGATGACAGTCTGTAGGATTTCTAAATTGGCACATGTTAAGAGCCAAATAAAATGCACATCTCTCATTTTGCCTTTTCTCTGCTGTGTTTCACAATCTGTGAAAAACTTGCTTTGGAAAGCCAGATATTTTATATTCTGCTTTGGTGGTCCCAGGTTCCTTGCCAGTTGCATGCCACATGCTTTACTGGTATTTAGTGCTCATCTGTTTTCGAGCAACCATTGGCCTAAGTCACTGTCAGGCAGTAAGCATCTTTTTTACTGACTCTCAAGTGATTTAAATCTTACAGTCTGAGATGTATTAGGTGATTTCATGGAGCCCTAAGAGTAATTTCCACTGTCTGTTGCTATTTGTTAGCTGAGGTCATATTTTCTACTCTGGAACAGTTTCCCCTACAACCCATTTTTTGCTCATGTCCTCTGATGTTCATGGCTAAGCCACCACTGCTGTTGTTCATGGCATGAGCCACAGTTGTCACTCTGTTTGGAGTAGCTCACCCCACCCAGTCCCTGATCTGGATCTAATGTGCAGGAGGCAGATCACAGTCTCTGAAGAAAGATGCAGATCCAGCTGAATTAAAGGGTCAGGATAAGTACTCTGTTTGCACTGATTTTTATTTTTCCCCCTCAAAGTTTGTCTTTCTCCTAAATGCATAAATATTCATAGGACAGCGGTTTTTTAAGAGATTACAACTTTTTAATGTTTTGGTATCCCCTGTGCTGCAGATCAACCTCATTGCACTGATAATGAAGCTCTGAAATGCAGATTGTGGATATACTTATATCCATATATAAAATATCTTTGTAAAATGATAGTATTTTGTATATTCATTCTTTCATCTGCATGCTATCTGAAGTGTATATGAAGAGTTACTAAAGGGTTTTATCGTATCAAAAATATTTGCTTGCAGATAAACAGAAAAGCAGAGATTTTTTTTTAAGCTCTAACACAGGGACAGTAGTAGCACTAGTGTTAAACCCTAAGTAGCTGCTGTTTCTAATCCCAAATTTACTCATCTGGCCAGGTTCTTTCCGAGTCTTCCCAAGCACTAATATTTATACCATGTAGTTGTTTGAGATCCTGCAAAGTTCAAGGTGATCCTCCTAGTCCAGCAAAATCCATGTGCCAGCTTTTGCAGATACGTTTTTTGAGTACAGTTGTATAGGTTAGTGCATTTGAAGAGAGTAAATTAGATTGTAGTCTTCAAATTATAAAATCAACTATTATAAGGAACTCCTTCCTCGAGAATGCTAATGAAAACAATTGAATTCAACTTAAGTGTAATAAAACTTTGTAATTCTAATGAAATGAAGGGCACAAAACCAATTTGGATAAATGTGTGGTTTTAGTGAGTGGAGGTCCTATTCATGCAGCAAGCAGTGACTGAATCTTCATCTTGAACAATTAAACCCCTTTCAGATAATCAAATAAACAGAGGCTTTTTATATTTTTCTTTTCATAACAAAGTATTGTGCTATTAAGAAATATTTTGAGATCACAGGATGAAGGACAATCTAGAAAGTGCAATGTTTTATTATTATTATTGTCATCATCATCATTTGATGAGTCCACTGGCTTTCCCTTTAAGATTTTTTACTTATTTCAGTTGCACATTTTTAATTACTTAGAGAAATGATGTAGTCATATCTCAGAGTTGGTTTAATTAGAATTATTGATGTCTGAAGCAGCACCCAGGCTGGGAAACTGAGGTCTGATCAAAGTCACAACTAATGGTTTAGTGAAGTTAAAAATTCAATCTGTAATTAACACTGAAAGAGAAAGCATATGCTTTCAAAAAGCACATTTTATGGTAAGGAAAAAGGCACTTCATATTTATTTGGAAATATTCATTACATTATTTAAAAAGAAGGGTAACGGTAATGACTGAGTTTTTCACCTGGAAGAAACACTGGATGCAACATTGGGCTTTTACAGGCACTGGTGTACTTTACTCTCCTTAATTAGATTTGGAAGTGCATGTGAAATAGGAAGTTCCCTTTAAGAAGGGTTTTATGACTTTTGGAATTTTGAGTTTTTTAGGGAGAAATCTTTCTAGTTTGATTGAAAGTACATGTAAATGTTTACAATTTTTAAATGCATATATAGAACAAATAAGTTTAACACTGGAACGAATTCTGATTTGAGGTGTTGAAGAAAACAGAAGACTTTAAGCAGTCAGTATTTTAAAGTCAGTGTCTTAGCTTATTGGCTCCTGAGGATGCACAGGACAATTGAGCATTTGGGATGAATCCTCACCTTCATTGTGAAGGTATCAGTGTTGATTTAGCAAATTTTTGTAGATTTTTTTTGCAATACATTGATTATGTAGTGAAGTGAAATGTGGCACTGATTTAACTGGGTTGAACTGGGAAAGCACTTTCCATGTTTCTAAGACTTCCTGGGTCGTGCATGGGAAATCACGACACCAGAGCGCTTTTTATGTCTGTGCACATGGTGGGAAGAGTTGGAAACATGGTAAATTTAGCTGCACTGGTGGAGGGGGTGGTGAGTAACAGATGGAAGGGCTGGAGAAAGTTCAAGCAGACCAAAATAGAGAATGACTTTTACTTGCATGATGAGCACAAGGAGAACGGCAGAGTGTGCAAGGGTCTTGATTTATCTTAAGTAGCCCTTACAGTGGTCTGTTGTTTGGTATAAATTATAGGGGTTTTAGTGCACCCTTCTTGCTATCAGAAATAAATATATATATTCCAAAGTGGCTGGGGATCTTCCTTTGAAAAGAGCAGTTGCAATTCAGTGTGCTATGTGGAAGACCCACCACAGATTCCATCTTTTTATGAAACTGTGTTCACACATTCTCTGAAAGTATTTTTATCATTTGCACTTTATTGATCAGCCTTGCCTGAACCATTTTTATCCCTAATTAAGGATGCAGAGAGTTTTACATTATTATGCGTACAATTTCAAGAGCTCATTTTATACTGGTTGTTAGGGGATTTGCTTCCTTGGGAGAATTTATTACTGAATGAATGAAAATGCTTTTCTGAAGCTGTTAATCAGTTCAAGATTTAAAAAAACTAATTGAGAATATTTCTCATTATTATTAGATTCTCAGGGGTGCTATAGAGGGTGCACACTATTGTAATCTAAACCTGTAATTTGGATTTGCTTCTTGTACCCTTTGGCACAATAATATACATAGGAATTTTAAGGAGAATGGTTGACATTCAGCCATCCCAGCCACAGTGAAGAAAATGTACTCTTTATTATTTTCTCATCAGCTGCTGCCTCCTGTTAGCAGTGAAATTGTTTTGACAAGTGCTGTTTTGATATACTTTTTTATAGAAGGGCTCAAACTAATCAAAATAACTTCCTAACACTGTGGACTATAGGGCTGCAATATAATCTTCCCAATGAAGTGGGGGAGGACTCATCATGTGAGTTGTTCTAAAATTGGTTGAGGCAAATCACCGAAGAATTTTCTGAAGGGAACATCTATTTTCTGTCATGGGATGTTCTAGATATGATAATGGGCTATTTCTATCCCACTTTGACGTCGAACTTTAGCATTTCAAGTGCTAGATGGAGTGATATATTGCTTACCTATTGTACCTAAAGATTGTGCATGAAGTCTGATGGCACTGGGTAATAATGCTGAGGCTCATCCATGAAGCTTTTATACACAGAGCCAATGTCACCTGAATTATTCCTTTTGTGCAGTGCACTGGATTGCAGACAGTTGGTAAGTTGGGTAGAGAATGCTGTTTGTCAGTGTCCTCTTCCATAAAAGGTTTCATTCATCTTTCCTTGCTATGATGAAACAATTTGCAGCCTGCAGCCTGTGTAGTCCATCAGTTTTCATTCAAGTGAGCATTGCTTCAGAGGCAGAATCAGAGATAGACAGGATGCCTGAGGTTGGAAGGGACCTCTGGGAGTCCCCTTGTCCAACCCCACTGCCCAGTTACAGCCACCTGGAGCCAGCTGCCCAGGAGCATGTCCAGATGGCTTTCGAATATCTCCAAAGATGGAGACTCCACCACTTCCCTGGGCAGCCTCCCACTGACAGAGTTTCCTGATGTTCAGATGGGCCCTGCTGTGTTTCAGTTTGTGCCCTTGGGGTCTGGTTCTGTCACTGGCACTGCTGAGAGGAGCCTTGCTCCATCCTCTTTGAGTATTTATTTGTTTCTGTGGGGTCCCCTCTGAGCCTTCTCCTCTCCAGGCCAAACAGGCCCAGCTGTCTCAGCCTTTCCTCCTGTGAGAGATACCCCAGCGCTCACTCATCCTCATGCCCCAAGGCTGGTCTCTCCACAGCTGTTCCATCTCCCTCATGTGCTGAGGAGGTCAGAGCTAGGTCCACCATTTCAGGTGTGACCTCGCCAGCACTGACCTCACCCTGCTGGCAATACTTTATTTAATGCAGCTAAAGGCACTCTTCACAGCAGAGTCATCTTTCTGGTTCATGTTCACCTTGGTGTCCACCAGGACCCCCAGCTCCTTTTGTGCCGAGCTGCATTCCAGCTGTTTTGTCTTAACATCTATCCCCTTTAGGTGATTCTTCTTAAATTTTGTGATCTTGGCAAAGAATGTACAGCTCTTTAATTGTAGGATGCCAACATTGCTTGCTGGAAGTACTTTTTATTCTCATTGATACATTAGGCTTTTTATGAGATACTTAATGTATTTTGCCACGCATATTTTCTGAAATGTAATTGTGCAATCTTTAATAAGTTTTAGTATGGTTTTACCAGTCATTGTAAATTCAATTAATCTGAATTTACAGCAGTTATGCTTTCAATAGGCTTAAAGCAGCTGTGTACATGAAAGTGGTTGCTTTAGGAATGAGTTTGAACTTTCTTTTTAAAGATCTGTATAATCATGGCTGTGTAGAAGAATACCTATGTGTGCTGAGGGCTCTGTTGATTAAAGTCTGCTGACACCGGAGACCTCTCATATTGATCTTGGTTTTCCTTTTATTCTAGTATGCATAGCTAATACTTTGAATAGTTACTGATATATAATATATGCAGATACTCCTCCAGTATCACAATTAATTTGAGTTAGCAATTGTGGATGAAGATACTGAATGTTCTTAAAAAATAAAACCCATATTTATGAGTCATTGAGGGTAATGAAGGTTGGCCTTGCCTCTACGGGGTTGCTTGAGAACATTTTTGTAGGAAATAGAGAATGGTAACCTAAATGGCAGAATAGTGGACTGGAATTCCAAGATTGAGAAGTTTCTCACAGTTTGGCTTTGGACAGCTTTGGAAAGTTCTTTGTATCTCTCTCTGCCTTATTTATCTCATCTGCACATTATATCTCTCTACTAATAAATATATATTAATATAGATTATATAAATTAAATCATGGTGGTCTATGATTTACTAGTGGTCTGCAGTTCAGTTTCTCTGTAGAAATCCTATCATACTGATTTACATGGGTAACTGTAGCATGAAGACCACACACCATTCATAATAGGTAAAAAACCACTAAATTCAGAGTTCTGACAAAGTGCTCTGCCATATTTGGGACCAGCGTAATGTCAAAAAGAGTAAGAAAGGACATTCCTAGAGAACTGTGGGATACTGCCAGCAGGTAGAAGGTGTTAACAGGCAGTGAGCTAAACTTCTGTCCTGAAGATCAGTGTCATTACTTCAGTAATGACTGCAGTCAGCAAACAAGTTCTCTTGACCTGTGTGTTCCCCACACCCACCTTCAAACCAGCTCCATTGTGCATGATTGACGCTATTGTTCCAAGAGCTGGAATACATTAAATACTGGGGTAGCAGCCCTGCTTTTTTCAGAATGGTGTCGTTTGAGAGACATATTGACCACAGGCCTCAAATTTGACAGAAAGTCTCTACCTCACTTTGAAACTTGGCCCATTGATTGTGAAGACAGTCTGTTTCTGGCTTGTGGAGTGACAATTAAAACCCTTGTTGCAATGAAAACTCAAATGCAGTACTAAATATGAAATAGTTCTTTACCCTACCAGGCATTCTACTGAATAGTCTGGCTCCAATTCTTATATCCTACATCACTCAGTAATCTTTAAATATGAAAAGAAAAAAATCTTTCAAGTCCAGTCTTGTAAAGTGAGGTTTATGTGAATGATCCAGGACCTTTCAGTTGCATACTCCAAGTGTGCTGCATATTTAGCATGGAAATCAATGGATATAAGGGTATGGGAGAGACATGCACTAAAATCATAAAGACATCTTTTTGGACTGTGTATAAATATATAAAATACTAAAATGAATTTCAATAAATTAGATGTTCTATATTAAAAGAATTAATCTTTAAAAATGCTGGTACTACTAGTCTGTGTTATTATTCTGATACCAGTTTAACTCCATTTATTCTTGGTGAACTCATCATTCTAAATTTGCACTTGAGTTTCAAATTATTAAAAATCTTTATACTACTTCAAAATTACACAATAAAGTATATCACAGCTATTCTTTAATTACGATGGGTGGTGGGCACACATTTCATCCCTGAAAGCCATTTAGTACTATTAAACTGTTTGTGTGGATTTGATTATTCATGAATGTGAGTTTTATTCACTATCTTGACAAATTTAAAGTTTTATGGTTTACCACTGTGTCATCAAAATAGGCAAATGGACCAAAGCCTCTACTATTTATACAGGCAAAGCTATTCCTGCCGGAGAAGTAACTGCAAAGGCCAATATAAATATAAAGCAATTAAAATCAGTGTGTGAAAACAGCCATGACTACTGAGGAGAGAGGAGTGTGTTATTTGGTGTTGATTGTTTGCTCAAAATCTCCTAATGAGTTAAAATGAACATAATTAAAAAGGAGGCTAAATGTCGAGGAAAAATGTCCTGGGCAGTTATTCCAAAACTTGCTGCTGGCTTCAGGCAGAGTTGGGGGCAATCTTTATTGCCTGAGATACTTAAAGCTGTGAAACAAAAAACTGATTATTGAAAATTCCAAGAGATAGTTCTCAGACAGATGTCTTTCCTGCCCTTTCTGGTTTTTAATATCTCTGTTGTCTTAAGAGTGAGGTGGCCCCATGAGGCTGAGCAGCAGCCACCAGTCAATATTCAAATGTAACTTAATTCCAGAGTTACCTGTGTTCTCTGGGTTACCGTTGGTTTAACAGCTAAATTGCAGTTCCAGCTGTATCCCTGCTATTCCAGGCACTGGGCTGCAAACCTGGGACAAGGTCAGAGTGTTTTAGCCTCTCCTACTTTGAAATGGGAAAATCTAGCAGGCTTTCTGCTGCTGGCAACTGTATTTCTGCTTTGTATTGCATGTGTTTAAAAATACAAGAGGCAGGCCCCTCTTGTAATGAACTGTCAAAGCTAATATAGAGATTTAATAATACAAAAAATACAAGGGTTAATAATAAAGGGAAACATTCCGCCTTTATATAAGTTTAAGTGAAACTGTAGAGGTAGGTAGATGGGAGGGTTTATTGGAATTTTTTAGAGAAGAAGAGACTTTTTTCATCTGTTCTCATCCAGAGTAGTTGTCTTTGCTTTCAGGGTTTATTTGAAATAGTTGAATGAATCCTTTACAGCAGGGACATTGTTTGCATAGTGCTGTCAGTGCCATCTTTCCTTGCTATCTCTGTCTTCTGGAAGTGAGGCTTAGGCTGGAGTAGGAGATGAGAAGAGGCTGTATTTTAAATATAACTAATGCCTCAGTTGACTGGGTACATTTTTCTGGTGTTTTTATGTTGAAGAAAAATAATGTGGAAAACAAAGCTGTAATGCTCTGGAAGCTATGGAGTCAGCTTTCAAGGTACATTTTTAATTAAGGGCTTGAGACCTGTATGGTCCTTTCTTGTTAGTACACACTTTTCCTGCTTATAGGTCTCCTAGTCAATGGAAACTAAAGATAAGGAATGTATATTTTTTGCATTAAAAAGAATACAATAATGGTTTGATGAATAGACACTTTTACAATCAAACTCTTCTGTCTCATTGAAACTGTAGACTGCTAGCTGTTACATGACACTGAACAGTTTTCCTTTCAGTATTATCACACAGTGACTTAAGATGGGGCATTAGAAAAGATTGAATTATTTTAATTTTACTTTTTCACTGGGCTCTGAAGCCATTGTGGTTTTTTTTTGAGATAAATTATCCTATTTATCTTGTCTGCATAAATACCTTTATGAATAATGCAAGAAGCTGGGATGCTAAAAGTAAAAATTACAGACCTGTCCTTAAAGGACAGGATTAACATCCTGCAAGAGCTTATACAAAACCAACTGAGGCCTTTATTCTTCAGTACAAAAATGTGCCATTTTTGAGCATTTGCAAAGCCACTATAGTGGAGTATAGCCAGATCCATTAACAATTCTCTACTAATGACAGTTAAATGACTGAGTGGGGTAAAAGCAGGCAACAGGATGGTTTGTACAAGATGTTCTTTTGCATGGATGTTATAACAAGGCTTGAATGAAAGAAACTACAAAAATGGTGGAAAGAGCAGCCATGTCTTACGTTGCATTAGAGCAAGAATTGAAAAATACTACTCTTAATGCAAAGGTAGTGCAGATATTTAGCCAGAGATTGCAGAGGAAACTTAGGACTATGAAAATTTTCAGGTCCCAAGGAAACAAATGGACAGTTTCTCACAAGCACTCAGTTTTAGAATATCTAGATATTAATGCAGACATGCAGAAAGGCCATTCAAAACTGCCCATCCTGCTGCCAGGAGCACCAAGGGCAGGCAGCACCTACAGGATTGGAACACAGCCAAAAGATGCCCGCCAGTTGTTTCTTCTGGCCTCTGTGAAGTGTCAGAATTTCTGATCAGGTTTTAATGGACTCCTTTGAAGAAGATTAGAATTTCTACACTTTTTCACTCACAGATCAGAATTGTACACTTTCATTATAGCTTAACATAACTTTAAGAAGAAAGTATCTGTAGCACATTCTGGTAAGCATCTGCACACACAAAATACACAAAAATAGTGAGTCTATAACTAAAATTCTATAACAAACCCCAAACCAGACTTGGATAGAAAGACTTTTATCTTGAGGCAAGTATGCAAATATGGTGCTAGAATCTAAAGATGGAAAAGCAAAGATGAAGAGAAGTAAATTGATTCCAATTTCCTGAACTGGCTCTTGTGTATATCAACATTTTTCTGTGCAGAAGAATCCTCAAAAAAAGTGTTTTAAAAAGCCATAGGCTGTCCAGCCGGAAATGGTCTATTAAAATAACAAAACAATGTCATGATATGTGTCACACCATTTTATAAAGCTGTTATTTGCTTTTCCCTCATGGTATTCTGAGCATCCTAAATCTGAATTTCTAAAACGTCCACAATATTTTCCTATTTCCACAGACTTGTATTTATACACATGCTACAAACAATGCTCATAGAAGCTTGCCAAGCTCATCATGGTGTTTCCAACCCCTTTGCTGTTTATATGCAGCATTTCAAGAACCACTAACATGTCAGGAAAATGGAGATGCTGTTAAGGGCTTTCCTTGTTGATACCACTCTTCATGCAGGTCACATCACTTGGTGCTGCTGGGGATGTGCTGCCAAAGGAATCCTGACCTGCTGCAGAAGCAGAGGGAGAATTGCTTCCCCATTCCTCCTCCTGCACCAATCTCCAGCACCTGAATGCAGGAGAAGGCTGGGCTGGGCAGCAAGGAGGGCTGAGTTTAACCTGAAGAGGAGAGGTATTGGTAGGGAGTAGAGCTTGAAGAGGTTTTTGCTTGTTGTTCCCACACCAGTGCTGCCTGTCATGGCAGATTTTCCCAAAAAGCCCACAGAGCGTCTCTTGTTCTTTGCCCCAGCATGGGTAGGACAATGCTGGCAGAGGTCCACTGGTTTAAGGAGATCAAGAAAGGGAGAACCTGTAAAACTGAAAGCAAGTCTTTTTTTCCTCGCTCTGCTAGTTGAAGAAATTGGTTAATGTCTCCCTAAATAACAGGGAACAAAACCTGTAACAGGTATGGTACTGCCACAATAAAGTTATCTAGTTCTGTGTATTATTTTACTTTTTGACATAATGTAGAGATATAACCTAACTGCTCTTCTTCCACTGAGGAAAGTTTTGGTACCCTGGCAGACAGGCTTTCTGAAAAGTAACCTGCTAGTCAGTTGGTGTCCTTTGCCATTAGCATAAATCATACACTTTTGAAAGGACTGGAAATTAACTTTAGGAACTCTTAGTTTTGTAAACTAAAAATGTAAAATTGAACAGATAGAAGTCCAGTACAGGACTGACACAAGGAAGCAGTCTTTAAAGAAGAACATTCTCCAATCCAACTCGGGGAAAGAAAGGGAAGTAGGAAGAAGGATTCATTTGCAGTTGACCTGCAGTAGCAAAGTCATACACTTTCCAAATAGGATTAAACTTGTTTCATCAGCCATGACATGTGAAAAGATCATGGTTATAAATTCCATTTGCTGTAATGAATTGGAAGTGTCTGAGTTTGCAAGGAGCACTCACCGTTGATGGACAGCTAGATTTGTGCGGTGTTTTAACACTAAAATTAGCTTCCACAAAGTACAAAGTATAGAAAAGGTGGCAGCAGTGACAGATCTTTAAAGCATTTAAAAATTGACTTTATTGTTAGATGGGAGTGGAATAAAACTAGAAATAAATAGTGTTTATGATCCTATTATGTAGATAACTTGGTTCATGCTTGAGAGAGGGCGAACACGAATCTTGGAAAATGGCATTTTTTTAGGTTTCTCAGCCGTATTTCAACAAGAATAAATATTGTTAGTGAAATGAGGAAAAATGAAACTTCTCTATGGTATTGCTTGTAAAATGTAAGAAAATGGGATTGTGTTGAAGGATACTTCATTCAAATCGATTTCCACGTACATCAACATGACTCCAGTGTAGACCATGAATCCATATTGGTGTATGTAGCTTGGAAATTGAGATAAAAGCTACACTCTGGGGTTAGTTAATCACCTTAACTCAGATCATGTGACATTTGTCCTTTGGTTTGGTATGCACATTTTGAGTATGCCGAGAAATAAATCTCAGTGGGTGAAAGTGGCAATATTTGGAAATAATTTGAGTCTCCTTTTAATTGATAAGTTGCCCAGCTGAAAACTGTCCAAAATTAAAATTTAAAAAAAAAAAATCTTGAGCTGAATAGAGGAATGAAAATATAATGGCTTCTTAAATTAACACAAGGTTAACATATAATTAATTTGCTAATTTTAATTACACCCCTACAAAATGTGTTGTAAAACGCTCAAAGGGTAGAAGCAGCCATGATTAACCAAGGTTACTAGCAATTACAAAGTCTCTATTAAAGGTGTTGCAGAAATTTAAGAAACCCCTTTCTAAAAACAACACATTTATTGAAACTCAGCAGGGTATTCATCATGCTGTATCTTTCCATTGCTACAGACTTGCTGTCATTTGCCTCACTCTTTTCCAGCTAAATGTTTTATTGCAGCTGAAACGTGGACTGCTTTTTCTGTTTGTCACACACTGTTACACTTGTACTAGGTATTTATTTTGATCATATAAACAAGAGATTAACCAGTGTTTGTGAAGTGTTCTGAGCACCTTCGGTTCCAGATAGCTGCCAATATTGCAGCTGAATGCTGGAAACACAAATCCTGTAGAAAATGCATTTTCTTTCCACGGTGTCCTGGCACATGCAGTTTGTAAAACAGGAATATTGCTGAAACTGCCTTTTCAGTGGAGAGCCTGTTCTGCAATGTTTTGAATGCACAGACAAATGTGATTTCTGAATTAATAAAGCAAACAAAAATCCTCAACACAAACAAAAAAACAAGGAACAAAAAATCTGCATGTTTGCTTTGCATTTTCAACAAATCATGGTGTAAAAGAATGTCTTGTCTGTAACAGATTACATGATGTATTATTTTTATTTTTTATTGTTGTTTTGTGAGTCATGCTTTAAATGTCTGTTGTTTGGAACTGTAATAAACTTTGATCCGTCTATTAAAGGAAATCTTTAAAAAAACTCCAAACCAATAAGATTTTTATAAAAAACAAACTACAGTATTGGTGTCAAAGGAGATTAATTTCCTGGCTGGCTTGTGTTTTTCTCTGAGGCAGATATTGATGAGTGTGCAGAGGGGATCATTGAGTGTCACAACCATTCACGCTGTGTTAACCTCCCAGGGTGGTACCACTGTGAGTGCAGAAGCGGTTTCCATGACAATGGAAGCTACTCTCCTTCCGGGGAGTCCTGTGTTGGTAAGCAATCATCAGCAGAGCCTTTTTTCCCCTCCTTGTGCATGGTGACTGTCGAGTTCCTGAGCAGGGGCTGTGTCCCAGCCAGACTGGGGATGCCCTGGGTGTGTCCACGTCCATCAGAACCCCAAACCATGAGGGGTTCCCTCAGGAGGGACATCCAAAACATGACCTGCTGCACTGCTCAGTGGCTGTGAAACCCGGGCTTGCTGGGCAGCATGATTGGTCACAAAGGGGGAAGAGGTGGTTTTCCAGTTCCAGGTGGTAGAAGAACATCTGTGCTATGTCTGTGTTGCTTTGGTTTTGTTTTTTTGCATTTTTCAGCATCTTCATGGTTTAATTTTTAGAATTGCGTAAATAACATCAAATTCTCTATGCACCATATTTGCAGAATGAGGTCCCAAGAGGGGGGTTTTTGATGGGGGCAGAGGAGTTAGTCAATTGTTTCTATGGAAGGACAAAGGATGAGGCTCCAGGAGGAGTTAATTCTGGCTCCTACATTTTGAGTGCCCTCAGCTGGCTGTAGGACCCTGGGTGCCACTACAGCAAGTAAATAGCAATAAAGCCATAGTGAAGGTGGTAATTCTACCACCCTGCCTTACAGTTTGTCCACCTTTTCAGGTATTTGCCTTATACATGATTTCTATATGGTATTTTATCAAGTGAGTTTAAAACTGTTTAGAAGGGATCCCATTTTAACTTCTGTAGAAATATAGATCAACTGGCTCATAGTGTTACATCTTTTCTTTAGAATTTCAGTTACGTCATCGTATGTCCGTTATATGAGTTTTCTATAAAAGCTCTTTTGTGTTTTTTTCCCCATGCTGTAAATTTAATTTCTCATGTCCATGACTTCAAAGGGTGTTTTCTATGATTTAGAGTATTTAATGAAAATAAAAACTGAAATAATTTGTAATAAAAATATATAAATTTACATTTACTGTAAAAAACATTCCCATCTCTTATGAATTCTGGCTGTTAGAAGTCCTTGGGATAAGGTAGTATCATAATTTTGAAATGCAAAGGTATGATAATGATTTTCAAAGCAATATTTTGTAGATTGTCCATCTAATTTACCTTTTTACACATTGTCCTAAGCTGATGAGGAGTTCAATAAAAGCACAGCAGTGAACTTTTCAGAGGGTAGCTGTGTAAAAAATGACAAATTTTACAGCATTTCATGATTCCATAGATAAAACAGATGAAAGTCATGTGTTTCTAGATGAATTCTCAAATGTTAAAGAGTTTTGCTCTGGATTTTTTGAAAGTTGTAAAATGAACGATGGAGGGAGCAATTAGAATTCAAAGCAACATGACATAACCTTCAAAAAGCCCTGAGGCCACTGGGTGTAAGAGGCATTTTTAGCATTTCTGGTGCTTACTTGTACATGACATGGCGAGCCCCAATCCCTCCTACCTCTGTAGCTGATCTGGGAAGCAGAAGAGCCAAGCTGATGTCAGGAGAAGACAGACACATAGGCAGGACTGTAGATGACCCACAGCTGCTGGAAAGGTCAGTTCTGCTTGCACTGAATCCCTGTAGAAGGGTTGGGTGCTGGAAGAGGCCCCAAATGTTCTGTTTCTTGTGGAGACTGGAGGGATAAGATTTCATGGAAACCACTGCCCTCATTTTGACCTGCACAGCCGGCTGGTAGTTTGTGAGTTGAGGTGCTCATCTTGCCATATGCAAGTTGTAAACAGAATGTGAAATTAGTGGGGTTATTTTAATGAAATAGCTTCTCTGAACCATCTGCTGCAGGGTACCAGTGAGGAAGAGAAACAAACCAGTTTGCTTCACCAGTATAGTGAAATAAAATAATTAAAAATTAATTACAAGATTCTGCTATCCCATATTGACAAATTTCAAACTGTGTTTATTTCAAAATGCAACTAAGAATTGGGTACAACAACAGAGCTAACACTGCATATTCTAGCTAATACATCACATTGCAGAGCTTGTTTGCATGGCAGAGCATTTAGAGTTAGAAGCAGTGTCTTTCACTCTATTTCAGATAAAAGAGGGTTCATCTGCTTAGCAACAGTATTTTTTCCTGGTGTATCTTGTACTGACTTTGTAGCATGTACATGAGCTGGGTATGAGCCAGTGTCTTTCAGTGTGTCTTGAAGCATTTCTTCTTCCTCCCTGAAGGACAAACATGGAGAACAAAAAATAGGCAAAAAAAATAAGTAAGATTAAACCCTTCCCTACAAAATAATAGCAATAAATACTACTACTAATCATAATAATAATCAAAAGAAGATCACAAGACAGTGGAGGGAATACTCATCTCTGGCCAAAGCCCAGGCAGCCAGTTGCTTTTGCAGTATATATTAAGTATATATTGGTTAACTCCTCTTCCCTCAGTTTCTGTGTAGGTGTTACAGAGCTGAATCATTGCTTGCACTGTGTCTGCAATGCTTGCAAAACATTAAGAAAAATAGCGTCTATTTGGGAAGTGTGTTACCTCAGTGCTCCTAAAAGCTATATTCTCACTGACAAAGAGAAAAAGTGAAGTTTGTCACCTGAGGGAGGGACAATTGTGTAAATCAGCAGATGTGGCAGGGAAGGTCATGATACTGCACCAGAGCTTGGGTAATAAGGATGTGTGGCTTAGTCAGGCCCCTTCAGGATTGGAAAAATTCGTTTATTGCTCAAAATATCAACCAAGGACAGCTTTTATCAAAGATGTCAGCTTCATATAGTGATGGTGAGCAGGCTCAAATTAAGAGTATGTAATTTGATTTCCCACAGTAGTGTTTTTATGAGGCCCTGGTCTTTCACAATATGTTATTAAGAATACTGCTTGCAGACAGAAGACAATTGCTGTACGAAGTTGCTACCAAAGTTTGCTTGGCAATTAAAACCTGAAGGCTACAGCTGCTGTGTTATTTGATTGGTTGTTTCTTTTTTTTAAATTTTGTAATAGGAGCTTTGCTGCAGTCTGAGATAAAGAAACAATAATAGTTCATAGAGAATGATTAGTTGTCATGTGATATACAGTATCTATGACTATCTATTGAATTTAAAAAGCAGAGCAAATTATACTTTCCAATCTCCATCTCTAAGTGAGATGCTTCCAGTCTGTAGAGCACTGTTCAGACCCTGGGGTGTGCAGATTTACTGATTCTATTTTTTTCATAATGGTTGTGTTTCTGGGTCTCTACACTGGGACTTGCACACACAGATGGAGCAAAATCCAAGGCAGCAGTGCTGTCAGGTTTTGTTTATTTTTTTCTTTAAAAAATCACTACAAATTTTGCAGGGAAGCTTAACAAGGTTCCTCCTCCCACCAAATCCCCATAGGATTCACCATTTATTTCAGACAGAAAGGTAGTGTAGCTAAACCTCACTGCAGGATTAGAGTAGCTGCTTTGGGGAAATAAGAGCTGGAAAAAGGTAGGACTCAAGAGCTCATGAAAGAAAACTCCACAGGTATTAGTCTTCCACAGAAGCTGGGTGCAGCAGTGCTTGAGGGTCAGATCTGAATGGGGTTTAAATCAGTTCCTGAAGCTTTAATGTATTCTGTTGGCATGCTGCAGTGGTGTCTCTTATCTAGATCAGAAAGTAAAAGCAAAGATTAGGTTTTGTTTATTTTTCCCCCTTTCTGTATCACATAAAAAGATAGACCTATCCTTCAAAAATCTTCCCATATGCCTGAGAATTGCTTTCCTGTCTGCTGATAGAGAAATGCTATGTGGCAGAAAGGTTTGCATGTGGTACAGAGTATCCAAGACCAACCAGAAACTGTTATTTTACAACTTTCTTCTGTTCTGCTCACAGAATTTCTTAAAGTTCTCAGTATCAGAGTTGGTGTCAGTGGATTTTATCCGGTGAAATAAAGGTTTTCTTACTTCCTTTCCATTTAGTAAATTCTAATCTTTGTATTCTGACAGAAGGTTGTGTTACATGTCTTCAAGGAAATTGTGTTTAGTCATTTCTGTATTTATAGAAGGCTTTAGTAAATTCTTTATTCAGAATCGAATTTACTATGTGTTGTTCTTTAGTAGACTACTACGTCTCTATAGAATAAAAGTACTATCATAAAATATTTTCTAGCTAAAAATGAATCTGTTCGGTGATATTTTTTCAAAGACAATTCCAAATAACTTTGATTTAGAAAGAAGGCAAAAATCATTAAGTGACAAGTTGCCTGTGAAAAATGATTTGTCAAAACATTGTTTAGTTAACTTGTACATACATTGACTTGGGAGCCCAGCATACATTTTTCATGTTAACAATGCACTGTAATGGTTTAATGTACCGTAACAGTTAAAATTAGCACATTTAGTAGGGTTCTTTCTTCTGCAACAGCTTATCATGATAATACAGAGCACCATGCTGCAAGGCTTGCTTGCACACATTTATTAAGGTGCTGTGGAAAAGTCTTACAATTAAAACCTGAATAGCCTTGAAAAGTAAGAAATGAAGTAGCTAGGGATTGATTTAAAATTTCAGTGAAACCAAGTTAATGAACTTGTGTTGATATGTACAGTCATGCTTGTCTTCTACCCGATTCAAATGCAGTGGCCGTGGGACCTCTCATAATATCTGAGGCAAATTACTTCTCATTACAGCCAAAAAGGATGGAAAAGGAAATTGCATCTCAGTGGATTATTTGCTTCCATTTTGATTCTGTTTTCCATCCACATTACTGAGCTCTCCATGTACTTTGAGAGTATATTGGAAATGAGCACATCTTGGGTGGTTTGTTTTCTTTCTTTTTTCATCCACAAAATGTGCCTGGTTACGAAAAGGTGCATGGTCAGGAACTTCTGGCTGTGCATTTGTTTATAGAAGCACTGACTGGAGTGTTTGAAGAGTGAAGATCTTGATCAGTTGTGTGGTGGTCAGTGTGCCTTGGAGCAATCCCTTTGCTGCTGGCTGTACATTGGTGATAGAAAATTGTGTAAGGCTTTGCAGTATAAGCAAGTTTCTGCTTAATATAGGTGTTTCAACTATATCCTCACTTCTCCTTGAAAAGGAACTGTCTGGAGAGGGAAAGGAAAGCTCTGCCACTTATTTGGGTTAATTAGTAGTTTTTGCCTCAGAGAATCTCTGTATAATGAATAAAATTACAAAATCCTATTTCAAGTTTGAAAATCAGATTATTTCCATAGATTGACAGGATGCATGAAATAACTTATGCCTCCAAATGTAAAGACAAATGTTTTGTTCTTGTCCTATATATATAAATATGGAATCTCCTTATTTCCGGTGTTCTTCAAAGTTGCTTGATTTATTTATCTACTTCCTACTTTTTGTTGTTATAATGGGAAATGAGATTTGTGTGCAGTTTTTCCCTTGCCCATCTTTAAATGTTCCAGTTTTGGGTCTGCATCTTCCGAGAACAGTTGAGGGAAAGCAAATGAAACCTGAGAGGATGTGGGGCATGTGAGCTAAGCAAGGATTTGAATACTACAAAAATAGGCTAAATGCAAAAGTCTTATCATAGTTTTCACATTCACTAAATAATTGTTTTGGACAATTGAACTGGGCTAATTTTTCAACACCTAGGTTGACACATTGATTCAATTTATTAAGAGAAAATTTGCACTAAATACAAGTCTTTTCTTTCATCCTTTGCATAGCCATCTACATGCTGATCTCACACTGATATGCCCATGTGGTCTCCATTAAAATTAAATACTTTCTGTACCTAACTGAGAGCTAACAATGCAGGAGCATTTGGCTGCAGTTTTTTCCTTCCCCACCCCTTCAATCTGGTTTAAGGCTGAAGGAGTGATAGGGGAAAAATCATGTTATGCTTATAACTTTTACCCCTCAAGTTACTGGGAACATTGTCTGTTTGTTCTGACTTTAGGAAATGCAATCAACAATGAGAAAAGAACTGCCGAAGGGATATTCTCAGAAAATTAGTTCTGTTAAAAGTTCAGCTGAAAATGAGTGCTGTGTCCAAGCCTTTTATATCTGATTAATGACTTAAATTTTTAAATAATAAATGCCATAAAAGAATAATAAACTATTATTTGCATAAAGACCCAAAAAGCTGCGTAGCAATTAGGAATTTATGTTCATGTTTTGCTTGATTCTTTGTCAAGAATCTTTCATTCACCAATTTGGGCTGCTCTTAATGGGGACATCCTTTTTATGTGTGCTAAATGGAGAACAGCAGCAGAGGTGCATAAATAGGGAGTTCTTCCCTTCTGCATACACATAAGAGATTAAGTTGGCTTTTTGTGAACAGGTCTGTGCTACTGAGAACATGAATAATGTTAGTTTCTATAATTGCTAACATCTGGCTTTCCATAAATCAGTTAAATTATATGGAAACAATTAGATTTCAGTGTCATAAGTAAAGCAATTAAATGCAACTCTGTAGGCAATATGGCTTTATATTCATCTGTGAAATCCTTTTAGTTTTGAACTGTGAAAGCTACCCTTCTAATCTGCACTGTTATTCTACTGCATCCTATACAGATTATAGTCAAGGAGCTCTTTATGTGGTAGGAAAGATATTGATGATGCTTGTTGAAACCACCAAAGGCAAAGTGAATGCTTCATTTATACCTTTATTTTCAACAAAAAATACAAGTCAAAGTCTATTGAAAGGAAAATAGGATCTCTTTAAGAATGTTTAAAGTTTTACAGTAGCTATTTGGATATAATTCATTTGATAGCAGTTCATTCATAGTTCTCTTCATGTCAGTCTTTATGGGTTTTATTTCCTGCAGTACTGTGGCTCTTGTTAAACAATGAACTACAAATTTTAATTTATCTTAGTGCTGCACATTTCACACCACAAGTAGTGAATATTTCAAGTACTCAGTTATGGCTAAGGTGTGTACTAGAGCAATAATGTTCTTTTCTGACAATTAGGACATTCAGGCAATTAAAACTTTTCAGCAAAATACACCATTTTTAGGCAAGTCTGAGTGATGAGCAATTGAATCACCCTGTCAGGCCACTGGGAACATTTCTGACAAAGGATTGGCCCACGGGTTGGCCCAGGAGTGGAGCCTTGTGAAGGCAGTGAAATTGCCTCCAGTTTCCCTTTGGATCTCTAAGCACAACAAGGAACAGTCATTTTCTGGCAGCCCAAACTTTGACTCAGTTGTGCAAACTGATTTTCTCATTTAATCAAATCCAAGGGCAAAGATAACATTTCCACTTGTTCCTGGAGAATTTATGAATTGAGATCAGGAATTATACTATCCAGACCAGACTGAATTTAGTGATTTGACTGTTATAAAGAGTTTCATTCTGCAGAATGAGAGAATTCTTAGTCTTTTTAAGATAGGACAGTTTGAGGTGATGGCTCATGAGCCCGTGGCACTTGTCCAAAAAGTAGGGCAACTGGTCATCACATCCCACCTAAATTAGACTTTAGGTACCTTTTGTTTGTAAGTTATTTTGACTTTGTTGTTTTAGACAGAAGTTAAAAGTACTTTTGGGTAATACTGAAAAGTTAAAACTTCACCCTAGCAATAATGTCATTTCAAATGGTAAGTGTGGTGGTTCT
Source organism: Petroica traversi (assembly GCA_025920805.1). Lineage (NCBI taxonomy): Eukaryota > Metazoa > Chordata > Aves > Passeriformes > Petroicidae > Petroica > Petroica traversi. Next base: position 740,126 of record JAHLSL010000073.1, on the reverse strand, counting down.
TCCTTGGAGTTTCTGAATTCATCTAATACTATTCTGGAACATCACAGCAGAAGCCATCACATGCTTCTAAAGGATTTTCTTTTCCAGCCTTCCTTCCACCGTTGATTACAGTTTTCAGTGTTCCTGTTGGAACAAAAGAGACCCACCAGTTTACTGGCATTCCATCTGGACAATTTGTCAATATATTGTTTAAGAAAAATCCAAAGTTATTGCCTGAAAGAAACACCAATTTTTAACAATGTGCTTAAAAATCTAATAGCTTTCATTGCAAGAAAAAGAGCACTGCATGAACTCCCTAGATAAATTCATATTGCATAATTATATTTTACCCTCCAAAAGCAAATTTAATGGGATACTGTAATTCACTTTTCTCTGGTGTATAATGATTTTCTCTTGTCACCTATTCTTCGTGTCATTGCTAAATCATACTGCATAGCTTTAAGTCTTTTTTTTTTGTGCATCAGGTGCCTCTGAGTTCTTTTTATTTCCTTTTTTTTTTCTCCAATTCACTTACACCTTCCAGCAATGGAAAAAGGATACTACTGACTGCTTTTAGTATGGGGAATGATGATTGTGCTAGGAGATGATGAAGAATAATGCACTTCTATTGTGATGTAAAACCCAGAACAGAGGGTGGTGTAGTTGACAGAAAGCCACTCTGCTTGATAGTTTCCAGTCACTGGGAAATTAATATGCACCCTTATCTGAAGGTTCAAGTTTGTCACTGATACATGGTTTTGCTAGTTATCAGACTCAGCATTTACAATTAAACCTGATGGAGATAATCTAAGAATTCTTGGAGAAATCAAAATAAAAGCTGAAGAATAACCTAAAAACCATCAGTGCTTAAAGTCCACCAAGTGAATGTGGAAGATGTAAAAAGGAATGCACCCTTATCCACCAGCAAGGCAGAATAAGCAATAATTACTTAAAGCAGAAATAAAACTTGCCCTGTGAAAAATGGGCCTGAAGCTTTTATCAACGTGCTGTTTTTCAGATATTGATGAGTGTGCCTTAAAGATCCACACCTGTTGGAATGACTCAGCCTGTGTGAACCTGGCAGGAGGCTTTGACTGCCTTTGTCCCTCTGGACCATCTTGCACTGGAGACTGTCCCCACGAAGGTGGCTTCAAGCGGAACGGGCAGGTGTGGACCCTGAGAGAGGACAGATGCTCCGTTTGTTCCTGCAAGGTGAGACCCAGCTGGCCAGGCTTTCAGGAGTCCTTTAATTCTCTGGGGTCTTGTCAGAAACCAAATTTGCAGTGCTGCTGTTGTTGGCAAAAATGTTAGTCTGAGCCCAAGCCACTGAGGCAAAAGGTAAGCTCTGCTGTAGCCACTGAAGCTGGGATGGGGATGTTCTTCTGGGAAGGCATTTCTTTTCTTAGTTTGTGCAACCACACACATAACTGAATAATGGCAAACCCTGCTGAGCACGTCACCCTGTAGGCCAGAGCATTGCAGAGTGTACCTTGAAGGATCTTGCATTACCAATGTGCAGGTTCCAGCACACTTACTGGAAATGCTGAAAACTGACTGTAATTTCTCTCCCATGTGAATATGCATCTCTCAGCACTGTAGTCACCCCACTTCCTGTTTGCTGTGTTTCCCTTTGCTTGGAAAGCATTTGAATTAACTGGGAGAGAAGAAAGGTCTGAGCACAAGTCAAAGGTTAAAAGACCCAGCAACAGGCACTTGATTTCCTCAAAGTGAAGAAGGGCAAAGGCCAGCTTTTTCCCTCTCATCCCAGCTTGGCTGTGTTGGCAGCTCTCCCGCTTGAGCAGTGCAGCTCTCAAAATCAGGTCTAGTGTCAGTGGATGGACCTTAAAGAGTTAGCATTTAGATTAGGGTGGGGTAGGTTTTTTTAGTTTGTTTTTTTTTTTCCCCAGAAATTTTTTGGGTTTTTCTGAGTATGGTAACCAAGTTAGAAGAGCAGGTGCTTTCTTGTTTTTCACTAGTTAACAGACAAATGCTGTCTTTGAAATCAGAAGAATTTTAGAAAGACCCTAATCTGAGAATTCACTTCTATGGTCACTTTGACCTGATTTGTTCATAGCATGGGTAAAGCTGTCCAAAGGCACAGCAGAGCACTGGAGGCCCATACATTGCTTCAAGTAAAATGAGGTTTTGGCCTTTGTGAAAAGCTGAAGATGGAGCATGGGAATTTGCCTATCAGTCTCCATGTTTCAATGCTTGGCAGCCAGAGAAGCATGAGAGGGTTTGAGCTGGAAAAAGGGTAAGAGGTGTTTTGAAGTTGTAAAAAGCTGAAAGCCTCATCCTTTCTGTTTTGCAGTGGTGTAGCAGAAGGAAAAATTAAGACTTCAGAGTGAATAGAACCTAAAAAGTGCACTGCTGGTTTGGGCTCAGTAGGGAATGTGTTCTTGTTAGTTGCTATATTTTTTACTTCAAGTAGCCTCAAGCTCCCTACAACTCCTCCTTTCAAAAGCTGAAATGTAAAACTTTTCTGATTATATATCAAGCTTTTATGGTAATCTTGGGAAATGGGCAAGCTTACAAAAGGATTTCCAGTCAATACAATAAGCAGTTTAATATACGTGAAGACATCTGATCTGCCTTTGCAGAATTGTAACACATTTTAGATGGCTTGTAATTTGTTTTATTTGCCATTTCTCATTGCAGGTATTTCTTATGTTGAATATTCTTACTGGTATATGAAAATACAGAAATTATTAACTAGTACGTAGTTTAAACTGAGCCTGACACTGTTATTATGACTCTTACTATGTGTCTTCATCACTTCAGGTTTTCCCTCTCTGAATTAACATTTGCATTAAATTTCATTCCAGTAGCTGCCTGTCTCAAGAGCAAATTCTTGTCTGTGGAACAGGGAGAACAGGACGAGCTCCTTATCTTTCAAATCTCTGCCAGAATGTAAAGCCTTTACTCAGTGTTTAATGAAATACATTTTTTTACATCCAGCTTCCAATACACCAGACTACTTCTCAAACCTCTCCTTTTCATGCAGTTGCACAGAGAGCTGGCCCTGCTTGATCTTTTGCAGCCTGTTCAGTTTGCAGTGAGAAAAGAGCAGAATGTAACTAAACCATTCCTTATACTACTTACTCAAACTTTGCAATGATCCTACTTGTTTGTTTTATCCAGGAGGCAATCAACATTTCAGTTTTATAATAAAACTGGCTTTTCGTTTGCTACAGTTATTCAGGCAAAGGTCAGGTATATTTTGTGCACTGGCTGAAACACCATTCCATCTTTAAAAATATTTTAATTTATAATCTGGTGCAAAGGAAATTAAGTATCTTACTTAACCTTGCTTAATGAACTTCAAAGCTATTTGTTAAGTAGAGTACTATGGAAATAGGGAATTATATTGCTTCATTTATATAATGAAGCAAAGTCTCATTATTGAAGCACTGGCTATTTCAATGTTTCACTGAACCCAGGGTCTTCAAACCATTCTTTTCATCTAAATGTACATAAAGTTCACAAAATCATAAATTCTCAAAACTATAAATTAGCATTGTTCCTTAAATATATTTGACATGTATTGTATAGGTATTTTTCTGAACTATTGTGGATTTAATAGACCATCAGATTCAAGGCTGGTAGAATTTGGAGTGGGAAGCTATTGTGCTCTCATGAAAAAAGCCAAGCCTCTCTGTACAATCTGGCTATGTCTGGGCTTACAAATTTGTCTTCTGATTAAGACAACCCTCTCTTCCCTTTGTGAAAAAAGCCTGGGAGACACATGCAGCACTGGGAGCAAGAGGATCTGCCAAGCTAATGTGTGTTCCTGAGGGTGAGAACCATTTAGTGGTTTGGTTTTTGCAGGGTCTGATTTCTTTCCAAACTGACTTTGGGCCTCTGTGAAAACTTAAACCATCCTTAACAGTGATTCTCTTGTGTGTCAGTTTTCCTTTGCTAAGAACAATTTTATGTTCATACCATTGGTGCTTCTGATGAATGTAGAACTGATTCAATGAGAAAGGTGGGAAGGAAGAGGTAGTAATAAGATGCTCTATGTTATTACTCACCTAAAGAAAATAAGTTTTCTATATATATGTATCAATTTTCTATGTATTTCTCAGGGCTACTGCTGAGCTGCCAAGATGCACAAGAGATAGTGTAGCTTAAGAGGCTTTGTGTCACTGCTGTAAAGGGATAAAAATGTTTTTGAAGGATGCAGAGCTAATGAGGTTGTACACAAAACACAGATGCTTAGAGATGAAACAGAATAGCAGTGTATTATGTTTACCAAAAGTTCTCTGGGAAAATCATCAGGGTGTTTCAGTGTTCTGAACTGTGGAAAGTAAAATCAACGTGAAACATGCTCAGGGAAGCACAGAATTACCAGCAGTGTCACCACCTGAAAGGGGAATTTTGAAAACTGATCTTGAAAACTTAGAAACTGAATTGGATTTAAGCAGACAGGCTGCTGTTAGCCATTATTAATCAGCACAGAAGAGGAGAGAGATTGCCATGGTTGAGGATCCCTGGATTTCTGTCACAGCCCAACTTGCCTGAAGCTCTGTCATCCTGACAGAGCTCCTGGGCAAAGCTGACTTTTGATGTGCCCTGGACCTGGCTGAACCCATGGCTAAGGAAATGGGCTACTGCCATTATTCCTTATGATTTACTCAGACTGCTGAGTAAAGAGATAAAGTTTGTTTATCACTCCTCCCACAGCTAAAGTGGCAATCTTGCCACTGGTACAGAATACCTACCTTAGTTTGATACAACACTGAGCAAAGATGGTGGAGTATTATATGCCCTGCCATTGGCAAAAGTGGTTCAGATCCATGTTAACCTGGCATGTTTTCTACTTCCTCATAATTTTCTGTTACCTTCAGCTTTGCTTGTTAGGCATAAGAAATAATGATAATTAGTTTTACAACAGCAATGGATATTTTAATCCATTCAAAACTATGATGAAATGAAGCAATGACACTGAACTGACATGGCATTGTGATTCCCTGATGCTGATTTTGTACATGTTACACTGTGGACAAGACTGGCTTTGCTTTAAGACAGGAACCAAACCCTGGTTCCTACATCACATCATAAGCAGTCACCCCCCTGTTACATGCTGAGCAACCTGGTCTATGGGAAGGTGTCTCTGCTCATGATAGGAGGTTAGAACAAGATGAGCTTTAGGGTCCCTTCCAGCCCAAACCATTCTGTGGTGCTGTGCTGTGCTTCTGGCTGTTTTGTCCTCCTGTAGAAAAGACATCCTGGGCTGCACTCACTCTTATTTGAAAGAAGTTTTTTCAAGGATCAGAGGAAATAAATTCCCTTGCATTGAAAGGTGTTGCTATATTTGGTGGCAATGGCATTTTCTTCCTTACATCAGATAATAGACTCAGAACAAGGTTCTGATGAGGCTAGGAAAAAATGCAGTGAAATGAATGGAGTTGCTTTAGGAATTATGAAGTTGTGATCCAAAACAGAATATAGCTTTATCCAGGCCCTCTGCAATACATGCATTAAATTATAATGAATGATGGTAAGTTCTTTCATCTTTAAGCTGGTGTACTGTAGATCCAGATGTGGGACAGACACAGAGGTCAGAATAAAGAACAATTAGTGCTAATGGGATTGTGCTATATTTTGCTCTGATTAAGTTAGAGGGACCACCTTTATTCAACTTATTTTCTTCAAAGTGGTACATGTAGTCAAAATAGTGCTAAGTAAATATTATATGTATTAGCCTGGCAACTGCTTGAAGAGTTTGTTGATGTAACCAATGAGATATGAAATTGCTTCCCTTTATTTCACTGAGATACTGACTGATTTTGAATTCTGTTAGCTGGAGACAGGAAAACAGTGTTCTCAGATTCAGACAGAAGTGGATCCATGTGGTGACAGAAACTGGGATAGTACTGGTATTTGTTCTATTATGGCAGGCAAGATCCAGTCCTTACTGGAATGCACTAAGGAATTAATATTTCCTGATAAGCCAGAGGTGTTCCCTTCGGTGCCCACACCCTGTGCCCTTCCCTGGGTTGCTGCCTGGCAGTGTGGCTGACACAGGGCAATGTGTGCTCGCAGGACGGGAGGATTTTCTGTAGAAGGACAGCCTGTGACTGCAGGAACCCCAGCGCCGACCTCTTCTGCTGCCCAGAGTGCGACACGCGCGTCACCAGCCAGTGCCTGGACCAGACTGGCCACAGGCTCTACCGCAGCGGGGACAACTGGACCTACAGCTGCCAGCAGTGCCGCTGCCTGGTATGCCATGATGCCTTTTTCCTGGTGTTAGGAAAGTGAAACTAGACACGGTTAAAGGATCTTTACCTCAGTATTTTAATCAAGATCCCGTTTGATGCATCCCCTTCACCCAGGTGACAGCGTGGCAAAATGCACACCCACCGTCAATCACATACACAAGTTATAGACTTTACACATTAGCATGTCTAACAAGGGAGCCCAATAATGGGGCTGGGGTGGGCTAACCCCTAGTTTACAGAATCTGTCCTTCTGGGAGACCTTGGTTTCCTGAGATAGTAGGAATGTTTGGTCTCCCTGGCTCTGCAGCTCTGGGGTGTTCAGTCTCAGGCCTGCAGAGCACTTACAAAACACTAAGCACTAAACTAAGTAAAAGGTTGCAAGTCTGCATACTGCTAATACTTGTGGATACAGAGAACTGTGTAAAAGGTATATAAAAGAAAAGACAAAAATCATTCCGGCATCAGCCAAAGCAGTTTGGGTGGCAGGGAGAATAGTCTGGGTTATGGTTCCTAACAAAACGGGCCTGGAGGCAGGCTCGTGGCTCTTCCTTCAGCTGCTGTTCAGGCTGGGGGTGATGATAAGGCCCTTTCAGAGCCCCAGAGAACCGAAAGCTCCACCGTCGGTAGTTTTTGTCCTGCTGCTGTATAAGTAGGTCTGATAAGCAAAATGAGAAGCTTGACAAAAAGCTTGGAAACCTCAACATTGCATTAATTTTAGCAGTAGTCTATTTTTGAGAACTTTGGTGAGGTTGTCTGATCTTTAAATGACTTTTTCAAACCTTTTTTTGCATGTGATGGAGTTGGTTGGAGAAGTTTCAGTTTTTAATTGCATCTGGTGGACCTGTCTTGTCAAAAAGGACAGTGAATTTATTGACTTTGTTTGTTTGTTTGTTTGTTTGTTTAAATTCTGCAAATCTGGAAACATGGAGTGCCAGTGCCACTTTAAAAAAATTAGAAAAATTTAACTAAATAAAGAAGGATAAGGAAGACTGCAATCACTAGAAAAAATATACAAAATAAAGAACATTTATTTCCTGATTAGACACATTAGATTGTTCCCTTAAAACTTTAAGTTTTCCATGGATATACTAATTAGTGCATCAATGAAGTTCATTAAAATTAGTTCGTTTTCCATTTATGGCTGTTTGTGTAACATGGTCTTTATATATGTTTATCAAGAAATGCCTGAGTGTCACAAAGAAAATTGCATTCAGACCCAAGTTACTGTCATGAGGTAATCATCCGTAACACACAGAGTAATATTGACGTTGTGCCTTGCAGTTTCTTGCCTGTTTTTATGATTGGGATAACATCCAGGTAAGACAGTGATGCCCTAAATCAGTGTTGTATGTAAGGTTCTGTGCAGTGTGTGATGTTCTCAGTACCAGCAGTGTTTACAGAGCAGTATAATGCAAGGTACTGTAGCCTTTTCCAGGTTAAATTTAGACACACAGAGAAATATTCTGCAGAAGTGACCTGATGTTTCTGTCTTCTCCATGTCCTTATCTACTAACCTGTTTCAGGGATTTTTCAAATAAAAATAATAAAAAAATAAAAATAAATTAATAATGGAATAAAATGAGTGAGTGGAGCACAAATGGTATTGCTCTAACAATTCCTTTAGGAGCTGACAATAAAGTTGATATTGGCTGTTGCTATTTAGATCAATGTTCAGTGCTTCTCCAACATACTAACCTACATCTATCTGCAGTGTTAATTTTCTATTTAAACGCTTGCTGTGATCCCACTGAGATGTTTATGTGACCAGGAGTAGAAAGAGTGCACAAGTCTGCAAGGCAATCAGAGCAAAAATTATAGTTTGTAGAAAATATTAGTACCCAGTATTTAACCCTGCCTTCAAAAACCCCAAATAACTCAAGTTCCCCTGCTACGATGATGACAGTGTTGTTTAGTCAGGAATCAACCAAATGATTATCTGCTCCATTTAGAAAACTTCGGGTCAGTATTCAAATGCGTGTGATCAACCAAACAGATCTGAACCATTCAGTTTAATGCAATTTTGGCAAAACACTGCTTTTCCATTCAAAAGGGTACAGAGTTTCTTGTTGATTCATAAATGCAAGTTTGATGATATTTGTTTCAATATTTGTAGGAAGGAGAGGTGGACTGTTGGCCCCTTCAGTGCACGACTCTGAACTGCGAGTACACAGCCATGTCAGAAGGAGAGTGCTGTCCTCACTGTGTCAGTGACCCCTGTCTGGCTGACAACATCACCTATGACATCAGCAAAACCTGTCCAGATGGCTATGGTGTCACAAGGCTCAGTGGTGCTGTATGGACAATGGTGGGATCTCCTTGTACAACCTGCAAATGCAAGGTACGAGGGGCCAGGTGGGATGGGCATGGACATTGCCGGGATAAAATTGGGGGAAGCTCACATTAGGATCTTGGGGAAGTAAATGAGACTTGAGAGCCTACAGAAAATCCATATATTTTCTGTCTGGCAGAGTATAAGGAAAAAAATGTTCTCCTTGTTGAAAATGTTGAGCAGAGATATGTTAATATCCTAGTGCAACTTCCAGACATTCTCTTGGAGTGCCCTTCAAGCATTCTCAGTATGAGTCAAGGGTAACATTTCAGTAATTACCTCGTGTGGATGTTCATGAAAATGTGTATTACAGAGCTGGTAAGCTGAGGCAAAAACACTAATATAAAAGTTTCACCATCAAGTACACAAGTAAAAAGGCATTGCAGCTCCAAGATAAAGGCACTCCCACAACAGTGATGTGAAGGGAATGTCAAAGTTTCTGTTCCCTGATCTCACCAAGATGTATTTAATCCGATGGCTCTCATGCAGGAGTGCAGTCTAATTCCCTTGCTTTGTGCAGTGATGACTCCTCTGTGCTAATATCAAAATTATGAAAATGTTGTTTTGGGTTATATAAAATGTTCTTCTGTTCACTCTGGGAGAGTGAACTATAGCCCCAGGGCTTTAAATTATTGAAGGTAGCTTTTCTGCCATTCTTTTGAGGTTTGTTTCTGTAGATTTGTGATGGATTAAAAAAAGAAAAGTAAAAAAGAAAGCTCATTTGGGCTTTTAGTGGTTGCGGTATTTTTTATTATATAAGATAGCTTTATAAAGGACTGGATGTTAGAAAAAGATACCTAACAATGGATTCAATTCCAAAGCTGTATGGTGTTTATGTTGCCCCCATCCCCTTCATATCTGCCACAAATTGAGAGCCTGAACTGTCTGATAATTTCAAACAAGCAGAGAGCTTCCCTGTGTGGATCACATCAAAATTCTCTCCATTAACTTTCTTGCATGAGAGAAAAATCCAGTCATCTCTGTTGCCATTGCTGTGCTGTATTTTATTATGGGGACCACATCCAGGTTTCAAGGTCCTGCAGCAGTTCAGGCCAGCTCGGTGCTATTTGGCAAAGTCTCAGAGAGCCACCCTTGGGAGCGATGCCAGCAACCTGGATGCTGGGGGCAGGTGTTTTGTAGGTGGTAAATGTGTGAGGGATGCAGCTATCTCTGCATGCCAGCAGCCCTTTGCTCCCTGTGACCTGTTGTGCTTGTTTGTCCGTGCAGAATGGGAATGTCTGCTGCTCTGTGGATTTAGAGTGTCTCAACAATAACTGACCTGGTCAGAGCGGACTGTGCCAAGGGAGGAAAACTGCTGGAGTTAACACCTGAAGGGAAGCAGAATGCATTGGCATTTTATGCAACAGACGATTATCAAAGTCTGCAAACGAGGAAGATGTTTGGGAGTTGCCTTTGGGACCTATCACTATGCTCATCCTTGCTAGCCTTGTCCAGGTGACTTCCAGTACAGCGCATAGAAATCAATGGTTGCTACAAGTTTTCAGTGTTGTAAATCACACACCTTTCCTGTCAAAAAAATTTGCAAATATGTTTAAATTATTTCATGGGTAAGATAATGCTGTATTTTTTGTTTTAATTTGTGTATTGACAACATTGATAGAGTTCAGCTCTTCTTCTTTGAATCTAGATTTTATAAATAAGACAGCCTGTCGTGATTTTGTCCCATGATATCACATACTTGGTTCCAAGGTCCCTGTTAGATGTATTTATGAAAATATGTATGTATGTACAGTCAGATTGCATAGTACTTATATTTCACAGCTGTCCAACATTTTAAAACAAAGGTATGGACAGAATGAAATTAATCAAAGTATGTCTGTCTTAAACTATAAAATTAAATGCCATTAACTGAATGAAATGGCAGAATAAGCACTTTCTTCTCCAAACATGCAAAGCAGCAGCAAGACTTCTATAGCGAGTAATGGAACTAAAACCCCATTCCACTGCCAATTTAACACATTCTCAAGAAATAATCACCAGTCATTATCAGTATTCTGCTGAGTTTAATTCCTCTGGATTATACAGTGATAAAACAGTCAGAGACCCTTAAAATGACACAGTTCAAGTTGAGTAAGTTAGAATCCACTTGCATTTGTGACATCATTGATGAGTTCAGAATTTTTTCTCTTTTCTGTTTACAGTAATAATGATGTCTGTCATCCTCAGTTACTGCTGCCATAGTGACAAAGTATTCTAGCAACATGCAGGACAGGAGACCTTAATGCTTGGTAACTTCCATCACCAACAGCTGAGAAGCAGATTTTACCTTTTCATATTTTAGGACATTTACTGTGTTGTTGAGGACCTAAGTTAAGACAGGAATTTAAATCAAGACTCTTAGCCCTGTATGGATGATAGAGCTTAGATTCTCTTCAGCTAATGTCTATTATTTTCATGAGGCTAGAAAGTTCGTGGCATTAGAACAAGAATATATTTCTATGGCGATGCATCTACAGCTTAAATGTCACATTTTTAACGTGCTGTTGTGTTTTGTTTTGCTCATTTGTGTAGTGGGTTTTTTTTCTTTTTGTTTATTTAATTAAACACACTGAATATATGGGAAAGATTGCAGAAATAAGTATAGTGGCTACAGTTTGGAAAGTCTACATTAGTGAGTTTTTCATAGTTTCATGCAGAAAATGTGAAACTGGTTAATAAGAAAGAAGTATGTCTATACAGTGAAAAAATTAGTTGTCTTTTAAATTAAGTACTATTATGTTTATAAGGGGACGGTGGCAAAGAATATAAAATTTCTTTCAGTCATTCAGATAACTTTATTCCAATTTTTTAAAGAGGTTTCGTTTTAGTTAACAGCTTTGTGTGGTAATGTTAAATTTATTTTCTTAAAATGCCCCATCGTTTTCAGCTACTCATGTATTGACTCTATTTGCATTGCCCTGATGATTGTATAATAAGGGAAAGAGTTGTGTTTTATATGATACTCCAAGGATGTTTGTAAATCATAATGTCAGCTCATTTTGTATATCACATTGTAAAACCCAATGGTAATTCAGTTGGATAAGATACCCAGTGGGTTGAGATATGAAGGGGAATGATTTAAAATTTGTGGGCATCTAAATAAACTCCTATGTACAGATTGCTTTCCCTTAGTTTTATTAGGAGAGTTCTAAAACACTGATCAGTGTCCTTTCCAGCATGAGCTCATGATATTGCAAAAAAAGGAGAAAGTGTTTATCCAGAGGTGTAGCATCAGAGTGGTAAGAAATATGTCTTTTATACTGGACAGAATCATAACTTCCAGTCTATCATACTGAATTTCTGAAGCTCTGTAAATGGAATAAAGACAGTGCAGGCTCTGAAAATCATTCTTTTCCCTTTTACCTTGTAGTAGCAAAGCCCTTTCCCAGGATGCTTTCTGGGAGCTCCAGACCTTGTTAGGATCATCCTTAACAAGACCACAGAAAGTTCACACTTTTCCACTGCAGACCAATTTTCTTCCAGAGCTCAAATTCATTCAGTAAAACCCTTTCAGGGCATTTTATACAGCATTACATGTCATTATCTCCAGAGACATGCAGCTTGAATTGTTTACACAAAGTCAGACTATTTACCCAGACCTGTTTATGTTGCATTTTAAGCAGTTGCCCTCAATGTGATGAACTTTTCCTCATGGAGTATTTGATCACTAGTCACATCACATGCATTTCAGAGTACTCAGAAGCCCCAGCCCCAACTCAAACAGCACTTTATGGAGGAAGACTTAATTCCCTGTGTCCTATGTGACCAAGGTAAGTAAGAACTTTCAAAACTTCTTTCTTGATGAAATTCCCTATTCCCTATAAAGATATGGGCACTAAAATGAAAATGCTGAAAAAAGCAACGTTTATTATAATAATTTAAGAAAATTCTCCTATTTGTTTGTGAGATGGACATTGCTCAGGAGAATGAGTATAGATGTTATATATATAGTGTATATTTGTAGTGTAGTATTAACTTGAGGAGGATACCACTAACTTCTGTGAAAGGTGCTGCTAGTTAAGGGACTTAGTCAAAGCTCTAGCTATAGACAATTGGAGTCTTGTAGTTGTTTCTACTTATTTAATGCTGTTAAAGTATTTTCTCTGTAACCCTTCTGATGACAAAAAAAGCAAATGAGTGACAATCAGAAAATGAAAATTCCAGCTCTGGAAAATGTCTTTGCCTTTTGGTGAAAACCTCAGCCTAGGTTTGCTAAACCAGAACCTTGTGTTATGTCTTCTGAGGGCAGTGACTTCTCAGCTGTGTTCCCTGTGTGTTTGCAGACTCATCTCCTGAGTTAAAGCAGGTGCAAAAATTCCTTTGTAGAGTCATGGACAACTCTGAGCTATGCTGGTCACTGTGAAAGGCCAAAGTTGAATTATTGCCCACCAATGCTGAATAATATTGGCCTAACTCACAGGAATGTGTGTGTGATTGATTAGTGCCTTTATGTTATCTCAGAGACCTAAATAACAATTGTCTTCCAGTAATAGAACTTCCCCTAAGAGCTGTCAGGGAGTTTTGAGGTGTAACTGTACAAGATTTAATTAATAACATCTTTTCAATCAGATGGAAATGACAACCAAAATATCATCTTTTTATTTTTTTTTCCTGTGACAGATAATAATGTTTTACAAAACAAAAGTTAAAATGTCACGAGTGATTACAGAAATGGTAGAGTAGATTTTAACAGAATTAAATCATAACTCCTACGAGCAATATGGGAATATCTCATATCTAATAGTACTTACATAATCGTCATTAATGAGGGGTTTTTAAAAGGGCCCCATGATACAGTTTGATGTAAAATTTTAAGTGAGTGTTGTGATAAGACATAATTGTTTGAGGAACATATTCTGCCAGCGAAAAATGTGCCTGCCAACAAGCTCCTCTTCTTCTTAAGGTACATCTTTGGAGCTCATTGAAATTTAAATTGGTGTAAGGCACATTCATGGTAATATAAATTTAAAAAAAAATTTAAAAGAAATTAAAAATATCCAGTCAGGAGTTTCTGAATGTTTCATATCCCGTTCTTCTCTGTTACTGCTAGAGGTCAGCAATAATCCTGATTCAGCTGTCATTGATCTCGAAGGTGTTACTGAGCTGCTGGTACAGCATGTAATCTGCAAATTACTTGCAGGTGCTAACAGGATTAATTTTTGCTACTAGCTGCCAGTGCATAGTCCCTCATGCATAGTTTTAGGTGTATCTGAGAAGGATTTATATCAATAAGCTGATAAAAAGGGTCAAATTTGGAGATTTTTTAATGAAACCATTATCAAGAGGTTGACAACACATGATGCCAAAAATCATGCCCAGTCAAAAAAAAAATCCACTAGCAACACAAGCAAACAAACAAAAAACCTAAAATAAGGTTCCCAAAACCATGTATCTGACATTTAAGTTTTTTACTGCTACTTCAACTGTGCAATATGAGTGATGCACTGAATTCTAATGGGTGGATTTCTGACTGGGAGCCAAATTTTTGCTTCAGCAGTGCCTTACACTTCAATATTTTATTTCCTAAATTTGTACATGAGATTGTTTAATTTTAGTGTTTTGATTGAAATTGAGTAGTTTGGGGAGGTAAGCCTTACTATGTTCTCTTTGAGACAGAATCTGGAGCAGGATCTGAAATGATCCAGGCTTCTTTCTTGTCTTTGCCCTCGTGGAGAGAAACCCCTTTGGAAAAGGGGAAGGGGCACAGAGTGACCTGGCCAGGGCACTGGTGTTCAGGTGGTTCTGTGGTTACAGCCAGTGGTCCTGCAGGGCTGGACCCTTCTACAATGGTTACACAATCCCACTGATGGTGGGGTTTGGTTGTGCTTCTCTCTTCTGGAATTTCCTTCAAATGACTCCTCATGTCATCCCTACACATTTACCTACCCCAAAGCTCTTTATTATTGAACTGCCTGGTGGTTATTCATGTAGATCCACTTTAGTGAGGAGAGGCTTAGAAGTTCTGCAGCAGATCACACCATCATTAAAACACAAATCAGACACCAAGGTCTTTTCATGAATTCAAACCAGAGCTGAAAAATCCTGTTTCCTAATAATGCTGTTGATTGATTGCTGTTTGAATCTACTGAATCTACTGAATCTACTCTGAATCTACTTTTCCTCAAGCAAGAACTGGAAATGTACTTGGTGTAATCCAGTGCTTCTTTGCACTGGTTTTGACGGATTCCCTTTGGCAGTATTAAATATGCAGATCTGTTTTCCTACCTGAATATTATGCAAAGTATTCATCCAGGTGGTAGAATGTGTGTGTTTTACTACTGCTGTGTCTCTAGACTCAAAATAGGAAGTCCTTACTTAATATCTATGAAATTAGAGTCAGAGAATCACCAAAATATGTTCAGGTAAGCGCTAATTTTAATGGTAAACTTACCTGCAAAGGTAAGGGTTAGAGAAAACCAGATATGTATTTTTGAAGTACATTTGCAGCTGGAGAGGTGATTTTTCAACATGAACACAGTTTTGTCCATTTACTCACGTTTGTGTTTAATAGTTAACTGATTATTTCTCTTGTTAACCACACAAATTTAATTTATGATTTGCAGGGTAGAAGACAGCTTTGAGACTGCTGCATGAAGTCACCTCCTGTGCAGGTTTTCACGTTTTCGCAAAAAAATAGTATTTGTTAGAAACTGATACCAGCACTTTCTCAAAATCAGAAAGAAGTAATGCCTTGTGCAGTCCTGGGCCATGCACTTTTGCTGTATTTTTCTGTTTTTCTGCTGTTACAGCATTGGAAGCCTTTGTAGAGTGTCTGGGCTGCTGAGGCTCAACCCATGAGCTCCCATTGCCTACAGAGGGGTGGTGGGAGGAGGTGGGTGGGATGTGCTCAGGGTGGGATGTGGTGGTGGCAGTGCTGGAGCACCTGGAGGAGCCCTCACAGAGCTGGGAGCAGCACTGTGGCAGCAGTTATGGGTCTGTCCTTCTCCATGGGTGAAGCAAGAAGCTGGACTCCTCTGCATCTCCCCAGCTAAAGTTGGGAAACGTTCTTTGGAAGGTGTCTTCTGCTGGTGTCTTAAAAATGCCAGAAACACCAGGAATTACCTGGTTTTCTTAGTTTTTTGGATAGTGGTGGGTAAGGATGAGCTTCCCAGGACTGGATGGTAAGCAAATGGATAGCAAAGCAGTTCTTATCTCTCAGTGGGTTAATTAGTAATGTCAACAGGTATTACTAAATTGGCTTTTGAATTTAGAAGTATTTTAATTCTACTTACTACAGAAAGTGATTGTTCCCTTCTTTACAGTTTATTCCTTACTTTTCATGATTATTTTGCTGATCTCTCAAGTTGTCCCATCACTGCAGTCTTAAAACTTGAACAGCGATTGAGCAGATAACATGAGGACTAAGCAAAAGAAATACTTGGTTTTATGCCTGTAGTAAAAGGAAATTTGGAACCATAACTGGTTTAGGTTTTTTTTATTTTCATTTAAATGTCAATTTGTTTTATACTACCCACAGCTGGAATTAATGCATAATCTGAGTCTCAGTCTCAAAAATCTTGTTTTTGTTATTAAAGGAAGGCAGACCCAACCAGTTACCTGCCTGCCAGGCATAATTTTTTTTTAAGGATGTCTTGCTTCAGTATTTACTGTCTCAGGGAACAAGGGAACTGTACCTCTGGCATTTGAGGAGTGACTCCAGACTGTCCCTGAGAATGGTCTGTTCCATGTCCTTTCTGCCTTAGTTCTCAGAACTGGCTCAGCAGTATCCAAAAATTCATGTAATAAACCAAGAAAAGAGTTGTATCTGAAGACAATTTGATAGACTGGTAGAAGGGAGGACAGATGAGCCTGAGAGCAGTCCCACATCAACCCTTAAAGCCTCAGGTATCACAAGGAAGTATTTTGGGACATGCAGGATGGTTTATTCACAAATGTTGGCTGCAGTTCAGTGTGCCTGTGGAGTTCAGGGAGTTAAGCTGAAGGTTCTTATGTCTATTGCTCAGCATTAAAGTTCAAAGCTGTTTCTCCTCCTGAATGAAAGCATTCTTGTAAAATAGATGGGATTATGTTGCACACATATATATTCTCTACAACTGGGGAAAAAATAAATTATCCTGGATGACTTTTTCACCTCTGAGTAGCCATCTCATTCTAAGTTAGTTGTCAGTGTTTGAGATACTATTTACAGAGGAGCTTTTCTAGTGTGAGTAATACTATTTCAAGTGAAAATAGATGGATGTCATCTATTTCAGCTGAGTTGATCCAGTGTAAGGATAGCAATGAGAAGTGTCAGTCCTACATGTTCAAAAATTATACCCCAGCTGTGCTAAAATTAAGAGCTGAGCTTTAGAAAAAAAAAAGTGCATGTTTGAAAATGTACATTTTTCAGTGATTCAGGATTATCAAGAGCTGAACTTAGAGTATGACTGTCAGTAAGACTCTACCCTGCCAGATGCCCAAGCAGGCAGGCCCAGCATCAGGGGGGAATGGCTGGTGGGACAAGCTGCTGTGTAAGTGGCTCATTGCACAGGGAGATCATGGCAGAGCAAGGGGCATGGTTTTTAAATTAAAAGAGAGATTTATTGGATATTAGATGTTAGGAAGAAATTGTTTACTCAGTGGGTAGCAAGGCACTGGAACAGTTTGTGCAGAGAAACTGTGGCTGCTCCATCCCTGGGAAAGTTCAGGGCCAGGCTGGGCAAGGCTTTGAGCAACCTGGCCAAGTAGATGGCATCCCTGGTCCCTTTCAACCCAGGCAAGCCTTCCTGTGATTTCTCTGAGGATTTCCTTGGTATGTGTCTCTCCCTTCCTGTCAGCAGAATAGCTGAGGGGAGCCCAGGTTGCAGGGCTGGGCTGAACTGGGGGAGCCCAGCTGCCCACCCCAGGCAGGCAGGATTTGAGTCACTTAAGGAGGGTCCATTCCTGGTCTAAAACATTGATGTTTCTGGTCCAGGCCAAGCTCAGTGTGTGTCTGAGCCTTCACTGAAAATAATGGGCTAGGGATATCTAACTCCCTCAATGGGAGTTTGGGAGCTTTTGGAAGGCAGTTGATGCTGGACATGGGTCTGTTTTTGAAAAGCAGTGCTGCTTGTACTGACCTATTTTCCTTTCAGTGTTTTTGCTCTGTATTTATGCCAAAAGCTGGCATAAACCTGGTGCAAACCAACCCTGGTGCCTAACTGTAAGCAGGAAAAATAGAACCTGTGAGGACCCTGCCGCCTGCACCCAGAAAATAAGGAAGAGACCCTAAAGAGAAAGACATTAAGACTTTAGCACTGAGCAAAAAAAATACATAAGTGTGTTCATTTAATGATTTTAGTCCATAATGGGAATGCCATAGTGTAAGAGCAATGCCAAATTCCTAGCACTAGCTCTAATGCAGAAAAACTACTCATCTAGCACTCATGCCATTAAGTTGTGGTGGGGTCTAAGTGCTCTATGGCCTGCAGACACATTTTTATGTAAAAAATACGTCCTATCCAAAATGTATCTTTCAACAAGTGTAATCAAAGTGAAATAAACTGATCAGGAAAACAGTTAATTTAAAAATTTGTGATGTGTGACTGGCCTGTGTGATTATCAGATTGTACTTTAAAACAGATAAAATTGTGATAGCTTAAAAATAAGGAGAGAGTTAGCAACTTCAATGAAGCCTCTCAGTTCAGAGGTGGTCAAAAATTGCAGCTTTTACAATTGCCAAATTGTAAAAAGATCCTGGTTAATGAAATTTCCGATATATGTGAGGTGATGTTTGGAAATCGAGGCAAAAGAAATCATTAATTCAAAGTTTGCAAATGGAAGGGGGGAGAACCAAAAGGAAAATAAAGCATTATGTCAAGTAAGCAGGAACTTCAGAAAGAGATTTCTACATTTTTTATGGCATGAGAGTACTACCTGTAGCAGAAATAAATGGTTTATTAAGCTCAGGCTGGCACCAGATGCAAAGAAGTGGTAACAGTTCAGGAACTGGAAAGCTATAATCAAGTATGTAATGGAACTTCACTGAGTAATCTAGGTTATAAATAGTCCTTTGGCTTTCTGCATGAGAGAAAAGTGAAGCTGAAATCAAGCAAAGAAAACTAATATTACTTAATGTTGAAAATATGATGTCATTGAGCAGTTTAAATTAGAAGAGGAGCAGGCAAGAGAAACACATGGGGGGAAGAGGCAGGTGATATCAACACAGGCGATGATGCTTTTAGCAGAGACAAATGAATTTGTGAAGCTGGTGACACTAGATGTGGAAGTGATTTATAGGAAAGGCTCCTAAGCCAAGGAAGCAAAGAAAAAGAGTCCAAAGGAGTCAATACACTAAAATATTATTAGATTTTTTTTTTTAATTTGTCATTAGAATGTGGACATGCAAGGTTGAAAACTACTTCCACCTTTATGGTTTTATTTAGAAAAGAACCTGACTTTGGCCACTGGGACAATGTCCAAGAGCAGGAGCTGTGACTGCCCCGTGAGAGTGGGGCTGTGCCAGGGCAGGGCCTGGGAAGGAGAGCAGCCAGCCAGCAGCTTGGCATTTCCTGGCTGGAGTTGTAAAGACAAGATTTATTGTAGAAGCAAAGGGCTGTGAATAAAACAGAGCATGACCAGGATCCCAAGTCTACACTGCCAATTTCTTTCTAATGAACAGCCAACCCAATGAGGAAACCAGTGACTCTCAGTGACAGCTTAAAAGTGATTACTGGAGGCTTGGAGCTTTGTGAACTGCTTGCAGTTCTGGCTTTCCCACCCCACCTCCCCACTTTCATCCACAGTAGAATGTTTCTTGAACATTCCAAGGGATGCATGAGACTTTACAATGTCAGTTCTTTTCAAGTTGTTCTCAGATTTTAGATATTTAATAAAATTGTTTCTTAAAAGAGTGCTGAGGTCTGTAATGTTTAGTGAAGAGCAGGAGGGCCTCTGCAGGGAATCCAGGGTGGCATGAATTGAGGCACTCATGTGAGCTGAGCACTCACCTCTGGACAGAGCTGAGCAGAGCAGGAGCTCTTTGGAGTGAGGTTGGAGCCTCTGCTCGAAAGAGGTTGAAGCCTCTGCTCTCTGCTGCCCATATTGAGCCTGCTCCAATTTTGTGATAAAATGTAATAAAATTGCCATGTAGGATCTAATAGCATAATAGACCATATAATCAAAAACTCTGAGCTTGAAAGGTAAGCAAAATACATCTCTGGCATGGGTGTAACAGGGAGTTACAATTTATCCCGCTCTGCAGAGTCTCTGTATAACCCAACAATTCCACTTATTCAAATGGTGAGGCGATTAGTAAGATTTGATTTGATACAATATTGTCTTTAGACATTATAAAGCGAATTGTTTGTTAGTATGGCAGTAAAGGCTTTGCTGCAGCTGGGCATGCTTTGCAATGTTAGAAGCAGATGGTTTACAAAGTTACAGAGCAAGAACTGATTATCGATTTGCTATCCTCTAACAACATCAATGTCAAGTGATAATGTACTGTACTGCTTGTTACTGACTAAATAGCTATTTTTATATTACTTGCTTTCTTTCAAATTGGCTACTACCAGAAAAAGCCAACTATATGACTGTCTGATATCCTGCAGCAGTAAACAAATTGCTCAGGGGGAACATCCAGTGAAGCACTCAAGAATATTTTCTGATATTTATAATTTCTATGTCTGTCCAAAAACTCTAAAAGTTCACAGTTCTCCTAATACCAGAGATAGTCAGAGCCCTGTTGCTTTACCATTTACTTTTAATAAATACAGGTATTTTAGCAAAATACTGAAAATATTCTATGTTAGCAGAACTTGAAATCACAGGATTTTTAGCCGTCACTGAGCATACAATGAAATATTATTTTTTTATTGTTCTCTTTTGGCTTGAAGAAAAGAAAATTCTAGAAGGTTAAAAATGCAGCTAAAAGCAGGAGCAATATTATAATTCAAGTTATCTATGTAGCATGTATAAATAACCATGTACTAAGTATTTTGCCATTTATATTCTGGTCGCTTTTAATGGCTTTCCCCAGTTCAGGCTGGGGAAAGGGAGGCCATTATATCTTCACAAGGTTGTTTGCACTCAAGCTGTTGTTCTTCAAAGAAAACAGGCTTCTTACGGGTCAGTGCCACACACCTGCCATGATTTATGCACCAGAGTGTGGCAGGCGTGGGAACTCTAGTAGGTTTTTCACTGCCAATTTAATTCAGTTTTTGATCATTGCCTCTTTTGCAGTTTAGACTCTTAAACTTGCGAGATCCTAATCCAGCCTGTGAGTTGCTGCATGGTGTTACCCCAGTGGTCATTCCTGGAGGCTGCTGGGTGGTCCCTGGAGCCAGTGCTCTAGTGAGCAGTAGCAGTTCTGTGGCCAGAGAACTGGTCTGGCAGTGCCTGTGCCCAGCTCCCCTCTGCCCCAGCCTGGGCAGCCCTCACAAGGCATCCCCAGATGTGGCTCCTGTGTCTGAGAGGCAAGTGGCTTGTTCTGCCTGGTGCAGGCTTTGTAAAGGTTCACAGAACCACAGACTCACCAGGTTGGGAGAGACCTTCAAGATCATCGAGTCCAACACATGACCCAACACCTCAACTAAACTAAACCATGGCACCAAGCACATCCAATCTCTTTTTAAACACATCCAGGGGTGGTGATTCCACCACCTCCCTGGGTAGACCATTCCAGTATTTTATATTACTCTTTCTGTAAATAATGTTCTCCTAATATCCAACTTATATTTTCCTTGGCGCAGCTTAAGACTTTGCCCTCTTGTTCTCTCAGTTGTTGCCTGGAAAAAGAGACCAACCCCCACCTGAGCACAACCACCTTTCAGGGAGCTGGAGAGAGTGATAAGGTCATCTCTGAGTCTCCTTTTCTCCAGGCTAAACAACCCCAGTTCCCTCAGTCATTCCTCACAGGTGTTCCAAGCCCCTCACCAGCCTTGTTAATGAGGCACCGAGTGAATAGTGCAGAGAAGAGAAAAAATTGGGTTTGCTAGAGAAGAAAGGATCTGTTTTTTTGTGGTATTAATCCAGAATGAGGACCAGGGTCTCTTATCTTGTATGATTTCTTCATTAGTGTTTAAATAGGGTGGTTTACAGCTAGCTCAGGAAGGCAGAGTTACCTGTCCTCTGCCCCTGTGCCAAAGGGAACACACACAAGTTATTAGGATGTAATTGTGAGGTTACAGAATGTGGATGATAGAGGAGCAGGCCTTGCAGGCTGCAGTGACCTCCATGTAATGCATCCAGCTCACCAGAGAAAGGTTAGGAGAGCATTGTGGGTTTGTGGACTGCTGGCCCTGTCAGAGGTGAGGGTCACTGTTTGTGACTTTATAAGACATTGTTTACCTGTCACCATAAAAGATAGAAACAGTAAAATAGCCCAGGGGATTGGGGAGCACTGTGGTGAAACATTTTTTGTTTGTGTGATGGTATATCCTGTATATCCTGTTTGTGTGATGGTATATAAGGAATTTTCACTGTGCAATAAATGTCTTTACATGCCACCATCCTGTGTGACCTCTGTTCAATCCCACATGTAATATACTCACTGATTAGGTAATTGCATGGCAAAGCAAGTAACATATTTTATGACAAACTTAAATAGCAGTGGATTCAAGTTCAGGAGGACTGAGGATTAAGAAAAGGGTAGATAGTGGCCATTAAATTGTCCTCTGGAAGATGTGCTGAGCCTTGAATAGCAGGAGTGTATTTCTGTATGTATGAGTTTCCATACCTTGTTTTGCCTAATCAATTGCAGTCTCAGGTAATTCCTAAACTGTGACTTCTGCTTTCCTTGCCTCACTCCCTCAGCACCCTCCCTCTCCCATTTGTTTTCCTTTAGTCTGTTTATGGGCTTATAAGTGGGAAATGGAAGTTAATTGACTGCTTATGCTATATTTAAAATGGTGACATACCTAAATCTAGTTATGCAGGAGAAGATAATGAATGCCACCTCACTGATGCATTGCCATCAGCAATGTCCACTCTATTTTATTTTCATTGAATTTCCTACAGGGACTGCAGTATAGGCAGGAGAGGGGAAAACTATTCCGTTCTAAATACTGTAAAAACACCTTGTGCATAAACCCATCTCTTCCTATTCTGAATTTAGAGTGCTCAAACTTAGATAAGATCTGTGCTAATTAGAATGCTGCAGCAAAACCTTCCCTACTACTGGTACCACACTGATAAAACCCATTGCAAATTTGAAAAAAAAGTGTTGATTCATTTCTTAAGTGCATCTTTTTTAAGCCATGCATTTTTTTGAAAGTGTACTGGGATTTCTTTTGAAGCACATCTTGACTTTTAATAAATATATCAAAAGTAGTTTAAAATATATCATAGCTAATTTTGCTCTCCCACAGATTCATTTTTCTTACCTTTTAACTAACTCACCCTTTTCCACAGCAGAGAGGAAACAGTTCAAATCTCTTGTTGCTATGTTTTTCTTTCAATATTTTCTGGTTGTAAATGTTCAGGGGGAAAAAATCACCTAATATATCACTGTTAAAAGAAAGAAGGACAGAAATATGTTCCCTCATGACGCATTGGCTAACTGGACTGTAGTATATCTAAAGATACAGGTAAAAGGGCAGTACTGGGGCAGCTTACCATGCACCACGGTGATTTAGGAAACCAACTTCTTACAGCTGAATGATTCCTGGGATGGAGAAGTGCAGGACTAAAAACAAACCCTGACAAATTGCTGGGAGTAACCTGGAGTTTGTTTGCACGGCAATCTCTGGCATTTCTGCTGTCTCCTCTGAGCTCTTCGGTGCTGTTTGTGCAGGAAGAGAAATAACTGCAATTCCAGCTGAGGTGCTTGGACCTTTAATGGCATTCAGTTAATGCTTGGCAAGTGTGATATGATTTGCAAAAATCATCTGTTGTTTAATCCTCTTCACTTCCAAGGGTTATTAGGAAGGGACTGCAAACAAGATGAGAAATTGGAGCATTTATATGTTATGGACTAAATGGAAGAACCCTCAAGTGTCTTAAAAATGATTGAAGTTTTTCTTTTAACCTGTGGTAAGATTTGGATTATCAAAACAAGTATTATAAAAATTGAAGATGACCTCTAGCTGAGCAATCCTTTCACGTAAACCTAAAGAAAAAGCACAGAGAAATGACAGCAGAAGACGTCTGCTGCCTGTTGCCACAGCACCAAGCTGGATGATCAGAACTGTGCTGGAGTTTAAGAAATAGTCTGAGTGAGTTTCTTTTCTCATATGCACACCTAAGACATATCTCCAAGGCACATATGTGAGATTTCCCACTTTTTGCTCTTGGGAAACTTTGCAATCTGTTACGTAGTTCACAAGGGAAGGAGGAAAACCTTTATTTCATGGAAAGGAGAGTCAGTGAGTTAAGAGCTGTCATTTTGGGCTTGTCATCTTTGCTCTTACTGGCCAGGCTGAATAGCTGCAGGGTTTCTGAGCTGTTTCAAACAGCATTTGCAGCTGGATATGAGCTATGATAGACAGCTGATAGGTATTTCAGAAATGAGCTGCTCCTGCGTAGTGCTTTTTTAGATGCAATCTCTGTGAGCCCAGTTCCAGTGGCTGGGAGGATGTGTGTGAGAGGGGAAGGGAAAATGTCAGCAAGATTGCTGGATGCACCCGTTAATTTGTACTAATCTGTTTGGGAGGAGCTGCCTGCAGCTATGGAGCCTGTGATCCACAGTGAGAAAGCTGCCTTATCAGGCACTGAGCCACACAGTCTCTGGCAGTATTCCAGACATCTCTCTGATGAAACAGGGGCTTCCACATACGAAGCAGACGGCAACTTTAAAGGAAGATATTGTACAACAGGGAGCTTTAAAGTTTCTCCCTTTCCCTGTAGTTATACAATCATGAATTCTGTAACATGCGCCATGCTTCAGTACAATGACATTAATGCAATCTTGCTTCAGCTCACAGATAAGATGTCGTAGGAACTGAGATTTCCAGGACCCAGACAGGCTTCTAAAATATCAGTGGGTTACCAACATTGCTCAATTTACGAGAAAGTCAGAGCAAAGCATGGGCTACCTGGGCTAATTACCTGACCGAGGCAGCCTGAAAGCCCAAGCTGTTTATTAGCATTCAGCATCAGCGCTGGCAAATGAGGCAGGAACTCACAGAGGAGGACGAGAGGGTTGTGTTCCCTGGAGGAGGATGAGAGGGCTGTGTTCCCTGGGTGTCTCTGGGGCTCTCTCACAGTGAGCCCTCCTACAGTGCTCCCAGCCCAGCTGAGGATGGGCTGGGTGCTGGCTGAGCCCGGGCTGTGGCCGGAGCCACGTGTCCGGCGGGCTGCGATGACCATTGCCTGTCCTTTGGGTGAGGACAGCCCAAGGGATGGAGGGACACCTGCCATGGGAGCAGCCTGCTGGGTTAAAGAGGATGCAGGGTACGGCAGAAGCCACGTAGTTAATGCAGGGCTGGGCAAAATCAGCATAGAGCTGTTTAAGGAGTTGGACTCCCCCATTGCTTTGGTGTCCTCAGTTTGTCTTGAGGAGGACAAGTGCTTTCTGTCCAAAATGTGAGGTTAAGAAAAGAAGCAGTCATTTTCTTTTAACTATAAAATAATTTGTCGCTTTTGTTTTTTAAATCTAATAACTGCAGCTTTGACTGGCTGGAAGAAAACAGAGGCCCATGCTTTGTGCAGGATGGTTATTTATTTTAAAAACAAAATCAAGGCTGTCTGCGATTTGGATCTAATTTCACATTTATTTTTCATAGTTTGTTTGCTTAGTAGCTCTGCAGTAAGGCAGTGATTAGTTAAATCAGTTATACATAAATTCAAAGACTTGTTCTTCATTTTAGATGTTCAGACTTAATTGAATTTAAATCACATTAAAAAGTGAATTCTGAGGGAAAAATACCCTCAAGCATGCAAAGATGGTTGCTTTTTTTAACTTATCACATAAATGGCAATAGAGATTTCTGTCTTTATAACATTTATTCCCTCTTAGAGCTTACAATTCTATTTAACTTTTGAAGAGAATACTTATAAATTAAAATGGCAGCAGGGCAGAGTAGGAGGAAGCCATTGACATTTCTTTCTCAGAATAACCTGTTTTCTACTGTGGAATATTTTCTTTAGATTGTAATGAAATTTAAAACTTAAACATTATGAAAGGAGGTCATTTTATGATTTTGTTTAATATATTAATTGCTGTGAAAATCACATAATGCAAGCTGTATTAAAACCATGAAAAAGACTTGGTATTTCTCCCAGGAGATGGCTGGGTAGATCCAGATAGTTTCTCCCTTAAGGTTTAAGGGAGTATCAGGGATTTAATTACAGGCTTGGGCCATATATGCAAATAGGAATTACTGAATAATGAAAATCAGGGATGGGAGAGTTTGGATGGAATATTTTCAGTGCTAAGGCAGTAGTCTGGGCTAACCAGAGGTAATGATTGTGAATCCAGCAGATAAATATCCTTGCAAAGGAACAGAGCACAATCCAGTCTTGACTGTCATGCACAGTTTATACTGTAGGACAGTATCATTTTGTTGCCTGGCCTTTTTCCTAAATTTGACCATTTTTTGATGGGCATTTGGACAAATGAGGATGGATCCTTCTGCAGGAGCAGCTATCTGCAGCTTTGCAGCCTAATCATGATGCATAAGATTGAGGAGTTTATGCAAAATCAGATACTTAACCACATGCAAGCCAGGATGAAGGTACAGTTTTGGAGGATAGAGCAGAGATTTGTATTCAGATAATTCCCCATTTGGACCAATCCAAGGCTGGGGAATTCCAGCCATCTCCCCCCCAAAAGGTGTGTTTTCTATGGGGCTTGATAGAGGCAGAGATGTGAAGAGGCAAAAGGAATAACAACTGCTGGCTCCAAATGCCTCTGCTCATCTTTCCCATCAATTATTTAGACAAGAAAGATTTACATGAAAATTAATCATTAAATTTTGAATTGCTGCTTTACGTCAATAATGAAATAATTATGCCAAGTACAAACAGATAAAGAGAACAGGATAAGAAATCATTAACACACAAAAGGAAAAGTAATATTTTAATGAAACTATAAAGCTTATTACTGCTTTATGGCAGAGGGTTACTGTCAGTGACCTAGAATAGACAGCTTTAATGCCAGAAGTGAAACCTCCTGTTTAATCTATCCTAAGTGATGTTGGCATATTAAAATTGTGTGAACTGGATTCTGTGAGATTCCATAAACAAGACATTTTTGTTACCAAAATAGCTTTATAAATAAAAATTTTATTTTGTTTATTTTATAATATAAAATTTTACAGATTTTAGTGCAGTCTTAATTTGAATACAGGTTGTCTTTCAGTGTGAACATCCAAAAGTATCTTGGTATACACAAAATTTCAATATTTTAACTGTTTTAAGTGTTTAAAGCAATTTTATCAGGTATATTTCTGGAGAAAAGAGACTGTGACTAAGCCTACAAGAACCCATATAATTTTTAATTTTCCAATTATTGCCAATTGCTACAATTGTATCATTAACATAAAAATGCTGGGGAGAAGGGCTTGGTGTGCTTCTTGAAACACTGTAACCTCAAACTTTAGCTTCTTTCTCCCCTACCCCTAAGGTAAATTTCTAACGTCTCGTTAAGAAAAAAGGAACGAGGACAATAAACAACCTGTATGCATCAAAACCTGCAAGTAAATAAAATGAACTCATTATTTATTTTAGTAACATGATGTACATGTTATATATAGAATTTCTGAATGCTTGGTGATGAGAAAACTGCAAACTAAGTCAGATGCAGCACTGACCTAGAAAGCACTGAGAACCTGCATTATGTGATAAGTACAAATGCTTTTTTAACTTTATTTACTTTTAACTTGCTCGTCGATCTTTTCAAAACCTCGAGTGATAGAATCAGCTCCTAAGGCATACTGTGGCCTACTTCTGAGAATATAAACTAAAGAAGTGGTAAGTATGACAAAATAACTTTAAAAATTATCTAAGTTATGCACTATACCTTGACCTGCTCCACTCCTTCATTTAATGTTGTTTTCATTTTGATATAGATTTGTCTTGCCATTTTCCTTCCGTATTTCACCGGATTGCTACCTGTAGTGAATTAGAGAGAAGACAAGTAAATTCCACTTGATGTAATTCCCCAGATTTTAAAAGGGAAAGACACTTATTTAATTTGCTTTGAAACCGATGAGCTCATGGGGTTCATTAATTTCTCAAGAAGTAAATAAGTTCCGGTGGTTTGTTCTCCAATTTATCACTTTTTGTCTGTTTCCATTTTAGCTGGCAATTCAACCTCTGCCTCTTGCTTGAATGAACTCTGTGAGAGAACACATCTAGGCTGTTTCAGCTTGGGGCACAACTGTACAGAAAGCAGGCATTTTTTGCCTAATTATTTCTGTAATTGGCAGCGCATGGCTTCAGAGCACAGGTACACACGAGCTGGGTTGTGTTGCATTGACCGAGACCAGCAGAGACTGTCCCTGTGCCAGACCATATTTCACTGGTACTGGGGTGGGTTTCTTGGGTATGTTCCTGCTCTGGCATCTCCCACTCAGTGGCCTGGGAGTGCTCTTGGGCAGCTAGGCAGGAACTGTAAACACAGAGAGGAAACTAGCCTGTTTTCTGCTGTTTTAGGCAGAAGGGAAACACAATTAGGTGAGAAAGTTAATGAGGCCACTTTATTAGCAGCTTTTGGTGGGGTGGGGTGTGGAAATGTTAGATTTAGAAGATAATCAGCGTGCATTTTTATCTCTACTTAAAGTAGTAGAATAGAAAATTATCTCCATAAACTGCTGTTTTTCACTTAGTAAATTATTTTACCACCCAAAGCAGATGCCACACAAAGAGTTGTGGTTGGGAGGCATATAGTTATTTATCTCGGTCAAAGTGTCTCAGTTAAAAAGCTGTCAGTAGGAGATAATAATAATAAATACATATGGCATTTGGCTAGAGGAATACCAGATTATACTAAATAGAAACACATTTCTAAAAGAATAATTGTAACTAATTAGAAATCTCCTGTTATGCTTAGAGTTGTAAGAAAGTGAAATCAAATTTAATTATGCAAGGTCCCAGTTGTGCCAAAGGTGTTATAAAGAATATCTTTATGGAGACATTCAGTACAACAAAGTGGCTTGTGTTATTATTAGCAGGCTCCGTTGCACATTTTCTTTATATTAGTTTAAAGTTTAATGATGGTGTTTGTAGGACTAATTACCAAGAATCTGTACAGCACTCATTGGCATAGTCACCCAAAAGGCTTACATTTTTGCGATGTTAAGTTATTGATGACTCCAGAGTATCTTTGACTAAATTCCTTATATTCTGTATCTGTACAAGCAGGTCTTAAAAGTGGATCTGTGATCATGCCCACAGGTCCTTTGGGTGAATAATCAGTGAGTTTAAACAGTTGTTGCCCCATTCCTGCATGCCAGCAGAGGGTTGCTGGCCAGCATAAGGATTTACTAGGATTAGTGCAGCATTGCTCTGGGACATTGTCAGTGAAGGATTGGTTATCTTGGGTGATAGGAATGATCCAGAGGCTGGGAGCTGGGAAACGTGGGCAAAGGAGACACACAGTAGCCATGCATGTTTTCTGACTCCATTTGTCTAGGCCTGCTAAGGAGGAAAGCTAATCCTTCATAGTAACTCCAGATAAAAATCTTAATACACAGCGAGAATATAATGCATCTTCTCCCTGAGGAAAAGGATTTTGGCTGGGCAAACCTAACAGTGAACCAAGGACTTTTTCAGTGGCACACACTGTGTCTTCACCTGGGGAGTCATTATCTCCCATGGTGAAAACAGATTTGGGCACCAATGTTGTCACAGAGGAATAGTGATTGTGAGAAAAATGCTGTGATATTAGTGGGATGTGGGAAGATTTGATGTAAAGAAACCCTGCTAATTTTGGAATTGACACAGAAGTCAGGAATGATTTCTAGAGTAGGCTGTGCAGTCCAAACCATTTTCCTGTTCTTTTCTGGCAGCTCAGTTCTCCACCACAGCCTCTCTGAAGGTGACATGGATAAATGAAGCTTTGAAATTCATGCAAGTCTTCCCAATTATTTTTCAGGCCCTGCAAGGTTAAGTCTTCTCTTTTCTGCTACAAGAACATTTCTTTCCAAGAGCACAATTTGCTTCTCAGCCCCAAAGATGACTTTCCTGCCAATAAAGATCCCTCCCTGGCAGTTTTGTCCTTGAGCAACCTGGCCTGGCACACTGGGACCCTCTCTCTACATCCCCACCTCCCTGAAGATAATCACAAGGCAACCATCTCTATTCCCACAGCTCCTCTCTGTCCCCTGCTTTGCAGGATCTCAATTAAGTGCTAGTCTTGGGAGCTGACTGAGGGACTGACCCTTGATTATGGCAGGAGCAACAGGAACACTGTGTTCCATGGGCACTCATCTGACACATGGCACTTAGCTCTTCTGCAGTGTTGTAAGTGTTGAGCCAGGGATGGAAGTCTCAACTTTAGTAGCTCTGATCTGCAGGAGGGGCAGCTCAAATGTACATTAAAAGATAAAGGAGCTGTGCTGCCTATCTCAGCCTTTGACTGTCATGTTCCTGGGCTTTGCACTCAAGTAGGGGGAGGCAGCCAGAGAAAGGCAGCAAAGCACAGCACAAGTATTTGTCGCAGTGGATCTGCAGGCACTGTTGGAAAAGTCATTCCCAGACAGTAACCTGGGATGGAATTCACTTCTCTCCACCTTAGACACCTGTGATGTGTCTTTTTGCAGCTGAACTGGGCATTCCAGGCCTCCCTTATTAGTTAATGGAAGTGATTATCTATTTTTGGGCATGATTCACCTGTCCTATTTTAGCTCTCTATTTTAGTGCATGATGAATTGCATGATGTCCATTAACAATTCAGGAGAGAGTCTAATCCAAGTAGCTCTGATGTAGACCTCTTAGTTGATTTATTTGGATCTACCCCATCTGCCTAGGTCCTTAAAGCACTGGGTGTTTTCCAAGGCTAAAACTGAGGCAAACAGTGAGAGAGGCAGTGCAGAAAGCACTTCTGCTTTCTTTGCCCAGACAGCAGCATGCTTTCAGGTGTGACTTTGGCAGCTGAACACTTGAATTGGCTGTGGTAATTTTGTACTGTCAAAAGTACCACTGGTCCTTGTCTAGGAGCAGTATGGTCTCCATCTGTACAAGCTCTGTCTAGCCAGAAAAATAAGAGGAGCTTTAGTTGCCTTGCCTCTCAAGTATCTGCTGTTTTATTGACAGCAGTGTCCTACCCCAGCCCTCTTTTCCTTATGGCTCTCTGTCTGGACCCTTCTTGATGCAGCCAGACCTGGCAATTCTCTGTAACTCCTCTGAGGCTGCTGACCTTCCTTACCTTTTGCTGAAACTAAGCTCCCTGGCACAGAGGCAGGAATGTCAGCTACACCTCAATAGTCACTGCTGTGGGACCTGGAATAGCAGATCCCTGCACGTGACCCCTTTACCTCTGCCTCCCACACCCTACAGAGAGCTTTCTGTGCTTGAAAGAGGCAGCATTAGGGAAGACTGGGTCCTACAGAGCATTTCCAGGCTGATGAAAACAGCAGAAATTCCCAAGTGATGGTCCACGTGCAGGGACTAGGTGCAGGTAGCAAGGAGGGTCCCTAGGGATGAACTACAAGAATGATGAGAGACTGCTTTTCTCCCACAGTTTTCCCACAGCTGACATGTGCTACACTCAAGTTCTGTTCCCATGGAAAACATCATGAGCCTATCTCTGAGCCTCTGGAGACTCAGGGAGCCTCTGGTACCACAGGCCATGAGCCATCAGAGGCTGCTGGCTGCCCTCACCCTGTATGGAAAATGACAGGGAAGATCAGCTGAGGGCTCTCACAGGGGGGTCTCTGCCATGATGGTCTCAGAGTGAGTTTGCCCTAGGAGTGGATAATGCAGAGGTTGAAGAACGAGGCATTTGTGATCAATTCAGCTGTCTAGTAGAACTAGGATTGAATTTCTCATTTCCAGGCTTTGCTTGTAGCTTCAATATTGGCGCATCTCTTCCTGCCTTTGCTTTTTAATCTGAAGGGGTTTTGTTCAATTTCTTTCATCCCTTTTCACACCATATAGTTGTCAGTAGTGTGCAAATCTAGATATTTATTTTAATCTCAGTTCTGACCTGAGTGTGCACACCAGCTGTCTAATGATGTCACGGGTTCTGACATCTGCCATCCCTAAACTCAGTCTGAATCCAGCACCTGTTCTGAACTGGAATATCATATGGAATATGGGTTTCCATATCCTCTCTTGCCAGCTAACACAGTGAATCCTGGCTGGACTGAGGACACTGAATCTCATTTTGTTCTGCTCACCATTTGCCTTTTGTTTCCAGGCTGCCATTCCAAGATAGATGATGAACTTGGCCTGTGATGAATTGCAGAGGCTTTGGATAAAGGGTGAATGTTGATCTTCATGGATAGGATTTCTTCTCTAGGGGAGAAAGGCAGATGTCCAAGGATTTGTAGGATGCAGAGAATCCACCTTGTGACAGTGATACTTTACAAACACAAGTTCAGAGAGTGTGTCCCGCTGTTGTATCAGAACACAGCAATGATGCAATCATCCTGTTCCAGTGCAAGATGATCCTGTAGGATGTCCTATAATATGGAGTGATGATATGTGTCATTCCCAGGGCTCTGATTCTCAGTAATCCTTCTTGGTGTAAGGAGAAAAGGGCACACACAGCAGGTTCTAGCTATAGCAGTTCCTGTACATCTGATATGTGTCCTGATTCTAGACAAATGTCTGCTAGACAGCAGAAAATACATGAAATGCAAGGCATTTGGCACATGTAGGGAGCTCTGTTCTACAATTCTTCCCCCTTCTGCCTCTCTTGTTGCTAATGAAACAGGTGCTTTTTGGTTTCAGGCTTTAACCTATTTTTAGAATCCTTTTATGCTCTTGGCCCTTTGAAATGCATGAATTGCTGTGAGGCAGGAGGAAGGCCTATAGGTGAAGTCATGTCTGGTGCTGAGGGACTGTGTCACCCATTTATCTCCTCCCTTTATTTCTATAAAGCAACTCAGTTCCCCATGGCACATGGTTCCATTCCTTTTCTGCTTCTGTTTAAACATTACGAATATATGAGCCCTTCATTAGCACAGCACCACCAGAAAACTCCCTTCTTTAGGGGGAATTTTTTTCACATCTAGGTGCCTGTTCCCACTGCAGCAATGTAGAAGAAGAAGTGGAGGAGCTTGGTTTCTAAGGAAAGAATCTGGAGAGCAATGCAGAAAGAAGGAAGCTGTGAATGAAATAGAGGGCAAGTGGAAGGTAGAATCTCTTTATTGGATGGGTATTAAACCTCATTTCTGAGAGCGGCTGCGTTCCCATTGGGATGTCAGATTTTGCCACTGTGCAGCAGGATTTCACTGGAAGGGCTGTTGATTGGTGAATAGAGTATATCATCATCTAAAGTAAGTTATCCTAATGACTGAGGATGCCAAAGATACAAATCCAGAATCCCTGAATTGCTGTATACTCCGATCTGCCCAATATGACCACAGGTGTGACTTTAAATGTGATATAGATCATTGCATCACTTCATTAGTTATTTACCATCTACAATTAATTAATTCAGCACTAAACCAGCTTAAGCAGCAGTTCCTTAAGGGATTTGCAGTTTGTAGGCTGGAGGCCCATCTGTGTCTCAGCTGACACAAATGAACATGCTGTGGTTAACTGAAGTTACTTAGTGTTTTGGTTGCAGTGTTGACAACTTACTTCTTTTAAAATCTACACTCAGCTCATTTTGGATGATTAAAAAGGGAATTTTTATTTTTGTTCCCTGGTTTCTGAGTTTTCTCTTGAAAAATGTTTTTTTGATCTGATCAAACAATTGTATCCATTCAGACCTTTAATTGCTGCAGCCATTTCTGCCTTGAGGCAGTGAAGAAGACTCCTGTTTTCTCTGCCCCCCTGTGCAGTTTCACTGCAATTGAGTAATCTCCAGTGTATCTGCTAAACCCTGGCTAAAGACAAGAAGGTCTGAACACAGCAAGGTTTGACTTGCTTTTTTATGGTTGAAAAAATGTGGTTTGAATTCTGTGCTACAGAGAAGATCTCTGTATGTAATATTGCAAATATCTGCCATCTTCTCCCCTGCTTAGAAAACAGCCACCTATGACATCTGTATAGTGTCTTGTGTTCTTAGTGCACAGTAGACAACCGAGTTTAGGAAGCATATTTTGTAAAACAGAGGTTAGGGAGGTAGATATTGGGAAAAATAATTCTCCCTATGATTATAAGTATTAATTCCTATCTATTTTTCCTGCTCTTAATCTCTTTTTTTTTTTTTTTAGGAAAAAACAAGGCATTTGCTTTCACTTTATATTGCAGTGTTAAAATTGTGTTGGATGACTGGAAGGGATGGCCTAATGGAAGTGATGGATGGGAGCAGCTGGAGAGATAGTGAACATGTCTGTGATTTTTGAAATTAATAGCCATGGTATAAAATAAGTTTTGTGGTTTTATAATCATGTGTTTGACACTGTCCCCAGCAGTAACTCTGCTTTATGTCTCTGTACAATGCTCAGCAGAGACTCTTGTTATAAATGAATTGCTAATTTGGGGACCTCAACTGATACCCCAAACAAAGAGCTGGTGACTGGTTGGTCTCAGATGACCATGAGCTGAAATTTTGGGATAATGTTGCTCTCTAGTAATCTCACGTGATAATTAGTGATCTCAGATAACCATAAGCCAAAATTTTGGGATACAGATCTTGTCTAGTAACCCTGTGTGGTAATTATGATCTCGGTTGACCCCAAGCTGAAATTTTGGGTACAGGGGTAACTCTGTGTGAAAATTAGTGACCTCAGATGACTGTGAGCCAAAATTTTGGAGTAAAGGTGACCTCTAGTAACTCCATCTATTAATTGGTGATCTCAAGAAACTCTCTGTGCTAATTAGCAACCACAGGTGATACTCATTGATACTGTAGACTTCTTCTGCTCCCCGACACATATGCTGTGTATGTGATTTTGAGGCCTCCACATTGGCTCCTAGAGATCAGGTCCAGATCCCATGCACCAAATCTAACTCTAAAGATCAGCTCAGGCCCACCCTGTTCTGTCTTTCTTTCTCAGAAGTCCCCTGAGATGTCCATATGAGCCCACAGTGTCCCGTGAGTTTTTTGGGGACCAAATGTGCTTCAGGACATCCACTGAGATCTCATCCTGATACACAAAAAGACCTTTGGGCTCCCCTGGGGCTCAAGAATTAGATTCTACTATCATTTGTCATCCCCCACTTGGTTTCTTGGGATCATTTGAGGTTACAGAGGTATCACTTATATCCCTTGGGGTGACCCAGGTCAGTTCCTGCTGAAGTGTAACATGCTGGTAGCTTTCAGAGGCTCTCCAAATCCAGTATCAGTCGGAAGGAGTGGGATAAACCCACTAGAAGATCTGTATTACATGCTTGTCCTGAGCGCAGGATAAAACTCTCTGAGAGGAGCATGTGAAGAGTAAGAATGGGAGTCCCCATGCATCTCCCCCTCTATTTCCCCCAATAGAAAGCACCATTTAATAAAAACATCATGTCAAAAACGGAAAACAGGAGCAGCCCTGTTTTATCTCAGGAGGGAAGGGTAAGAGGCAGCTGCTTTTCCTTAGAAATCTGTTATGGAGTTGATAGAAAGTGCCTTCCATCTCTTTACATCATATGGAGCTTTAGCAGAGTCTCAGCCCCAGCAAGACTCTGATGTCATTTCTCACCTCTCACCACAGTGCCCTCCTTCTCTGGGCTCTTGGAACTCATTGCCTGAGATCCTTCAGCTCCCCATTGTTTTGCTACTAAAACCAGTTAATGGCCCCTTACTCAGTTGCCTTTTAGGGGGAAGCTACAAAGAGAATACACTCCTCAATATCCATGCACATTTCTGGAGGAGCAGCAGCATCTGCTTAGAGACTTTCTGCCCTGTGCAAACACATGGTCCCCAGTGGCAGACCCCTGTGAGTTCTTAACAACTGGATTCATCTTTGCTTCAAGTATTTTCAGACAAATTTTCCCAGCTTTCATAAGAATAAAAAACAATTTAAAAAAATGTAAAACTCCAAAAACAAACAAAAAAAAAATCAAACAGAAAACCCTAAAAACAAACAGCTAAAGAACCAAAAACAACAACAACAAAAAAAAAGCCGGAAGACCAACCAAAAACCAAAACAGTGAGGAGATTGGATGGGGAAAGAAGACCATAATCCAAATTAATCCAAGACAGGAGGGAGACTGGATTAT
This sequence comes from Petroica traversi, assembly GCA_025920805.1. Lineage (NCBI taxonomy): Eukaryota > Metazoa > Chordata > Aves > Passeriformes > Petroicidae > Petroica > Petroica traversi. The sequence goes on along the minus strand of JAHLSL010000073.1, from coordinate 704,471 downwards.
AGGGAGAAAATCAGACAACGCAAAGTCCAAATGCCCAGCACTAGCTGAAGCCAAAAGAGCTCTCTTTACACCCTTTCCCTACTTTTTTTTTTTTTTTTTGTAACCTACATCCTGCTGGAGTTACTCAGAGCACAGAGACAAAACGACCCGGCTTCTGTGCAGGTTCCAGTACACATAAAAAGATCTTTCCACTTGGTTTAAACCTGTTGAAAAACCTGAAGGAGACCATAAGCACCAGCAAACCCCCAGAAAATCCAAGGAGTTGTCCCGCACAGCAAAGAGCTGGGGCAGCCCAGGGCAGGCGTGGGGCAAGGCACCATCCCACACCAACCAAGTGTGTAAAAGAGGCACAGCCATGCTGTCCTGGTTTAGGGCAAATATTTAGGAGGAAACCTCTGGGAGGTCT
>JAHLSL010000073.1:672796-704055 GCA_025920805.1 Petroica traversi | reverse complement strand
AGGGGACGATTGGGGATACAAACAGGCCATATGGCTAACCCAGGACACATGCTAAAGACTACAAATAGAGGTGCTGCACTTCTTTGATGCCTCTTAGAGGATGAGCAAACCTATATTTGAGGTTGCCCTGCAACAAAATCCAGAGCAAAAGACCAGATCCTGCTCCCTTCAAATCAGTGTTAAAACAAGTACTGAACCATGTTATAAAACACTATCAGCTCCAGGTTTCAGTCTCTGCTCTGTGTTTAATAGGTTTGCTCATCCTTTAAGAAAAATTTTATCCTGGTGTGACCCTATCAAAACCAGTGGTCAGAGCAGAGCATCAGATGGTGTCTGTGAACTTTGAGTCTGCCAGAATGCCAGAAGGTAAAATACCAGGTCCTCAGGGTAAGCTCTGGGCAAGTTAGGTAATACCAGTGGTGTTGGTCTGATTAAAAATGCTATTTGGGCCTTTATTTAATAGTTTCTTTCAGAGTAGACTGCTTTTCATTATCATTTTAAATAGGTATTACCACCATAGTTAATAACTTTCATGGTATTTTTACCTTACAGCAAATTTATTATTTTTTCTTAAATTATAAATGTTCTGTTTTTCTCTGGTGTGGCTTTTTTTTGTTTGGGTGTTTTGTTTGTTTGTTGTTTGTTGTTTTTTCTTTCTAGAACTCAATAATAAAATACCCAGGAGAACCATGCACTTATGAAAGAAAGAAGCAATGGAACTGAGACTAAACACCTACCTGGTCAGCAGGAGATCAGAAGTAATGTTCAGCTCCCAGCAGCCTGCCTGTCAGCCTGGAATGTTGCTGTAAAATCCATGCAGTTATGCTGCCTTCACAGCAAAGCCTCCAGCCAGATGAAATTTGTATGTGTGGAGTTTGTGCTGGGTGAAAATACCTGAAATACTGCAGTTACCTGTGGGTTGAAGAACAAGCATCCACGAATAAATGTCATTTTGAATTGTCCCATTGACTCACCAACACCACAAAATAAAACAGTCCCTTTCCTTCTGGGGCTTAGCAGTGCTGCTGTCTCCATGTCTGCACAGACACCTATGAAAGCTGCAAATTAAATGAGAAGACCAGAAATTGCCTTAAACATAAAATGTTCCCTACTGGTTTGTGTTTATGCAAGGTAGAGCGTAAAGGAAAAGGTGTGACCCATATACTCTGCTTATAGCACTATCATCTTAGAGAAATTTAATGGTTTTGTAATCCTACATGCACTTTTGGACCTCTAGCCTAAGTCTGTGCTGATATCTCAACCTGCAGAAGCTGAAGCCTGAAACAAGTTCCTCAGATAAAATGCCATAACATTGCCAAGCCAAAGGAAATAACAGTGGTGGAAGATACATGGAAAAGCAAATTCAGTGGTTGTCTTGGTTTGACACTGGCCCAACACCAGGCACCAGTGAGAGTCTCTCGTTTACCCTCCCCTGCTACAGCTTGGCAGTGGAGAAGGAAAAAAAGAATTAATGAAGCATTCCTGAGTGAGATAGGGACCAGGAGAAACATTTCAAGGGCAAAGCAGGCTCAACTTAAGGCTGCAAAGTGAATTCTTCACTAACAAAATCAGAGGAGGATAATGAGAAGTAAAATAAGCCCTTAAAACACTTTTTTCCCCTGAGCCCTATCCTCCTTCCCACCGACAGCTCAGGGAGACAGGACATGGGGGTTTTTGTCAGTTCATCACTGAGGCTTTCTTCTGCTGCTCTGGAAGAGGAGTTCTTCCCCTGTGAGAACATGGGGTCCCTCCCACAGGAGACAGTTCTCTGTGAACTTCTCTGGTGTGGGTCCAATCTCAGGAGGAGCAGTCCTACCACACCTCCTGAAATGTGCATCCCTCCAGAAACTGCTGCAATGTGGGTCTCTCTTTCCAGGGAATGCAGCCCTTCTAGCACAGGCTGCTCCAGCCTGGAAGCAGGGCCCTCTTACTCCCTGGGTCTCCCACTGGGTTACAACTTCCTCCAGGCATCCACCCACTCCAGCATGGGCACCTCCTGCACGGGTTGTGTGTGGATCTCTGCATCCCCCATGGATCCCCATGGGCTGCAGGGGCACAGATGCTTCTCCATGGTCTTCACCACAGCCTGCAAGAGGAATCTCAGCTCTGGCACCTGGTGCACCTCCTGCCCCTCCTTCTCCACTGACCTTGGTGTCTCTATGTTCATCCCCTCACATGTTCTCACCTCCTCCTTTTCTCTGACTAGAAGAAAACCTGTGACTTTGTTTTGATTTTCTTCTGAAATATGTCATCACAGAGGCATTACCAACCTCTCTCATTGGCCCAGTTTTGGCCAGTGACATGTCCATCTTCAGAGCCATTGGGGATTGATTTTGCTGGACACGGTGGAAGCTTCCAGCAGCTTCTCATAGAAGCCACCTTTGTGGCCTCCCTCCTACTGAAAACCAGACCATGTGTCCTGGTTTAGGGCAAATATTTAGGAGGAAACCTCTGGGGGGGGTCTCCTCTAGGAAGAGTCGATTCCAATCACCCCTCCCCTTACAGGTCTGGGAAGAATTTCCTTAGAGAAAAGTGGAAAAAACAATTTATTTAACAAATAGAATATTCACAAGTATTGGAAAAATTTGGATAATATGAAAACAATGAAACCTCTCCTTCCTCTGAAGAGATGGTAGATTCAGAGTCCGTCTGAGTCCGGTTCAGTTCTCCAGTGGGGGGGCCGATTGCCGGGCCTGGCTGTAGAAGTCAGCGAGGGGTGGGGGGGCCCAGGGGTTCCCTGGTGTCCTATGCCCACGCGATGCCAGCCAGTCCCAGGAAGAGGAAAAAAGGAAAAAAATACCCAGCAAAAGAAACAAAGTCTCTCCCTGCAAAAAGCCGGGAAAAATCCGAGGAAACCCTCCGCTGTGAGCTTTCCAGCACCCACACCAGAGAGAGTAAAAAAAGACAAGAGATAACGCTGTCCGCTGGAATGTAGCCTTGCTTCGTAGGAGTAAAGGTATCCTGCAGACAAATGGCGAGTGCTTTTTTTTTCCTCCACCTTCTGTCTTTTTGGGACCAACTTAAAGCTGCAGAATTTAATGTCCAGCATAAGCAAGAGGACGATTGGGGATACAAACAGGTCATATGGCCAACCCAGGACACCATGCAACTAATACATTGGGTTACCTGTAGGGAAGTTGTAGCTACTGAGACATGTGAAAGGAAGAATATTCATTGAAGAAGCAAAGCGGAACTCTCTTCTATTTAAATGTATTGGTTGACTGAAGTGAGAATATTCAAAGCGTATTTGTCTCCTGCAAAGCAAGCACCAGATGCTGGAACAGAAAGATGTGCAGGAGAGTGGATCCAGCTGCTTCCTTCCCTTGCCATACTCTCAGAGCACCTCAAAATCTGCCCTAGGCTCTAATGTCTGGTAAAAAAACCCAGATGATGAGAACTGGTGATGACAATTCCAGCAACACAAACACCCATCTCCTCTCCTGCCTGGATATGACTTCAGAAAATTTTCTTTAGGATGTGGGATGCCTTTCAGATATAACAATATTTTAATATATGGAAAAATCAGTCAAACCATGGTATCTCCAACACAAAAATAGCTAGTGAGGCATGGAAAAGACCCCACAATTCAGCAGTTATAGGGTAGGTATGTTTTAATATGGCACCAGTTGCAAGGGAATCGCTCCTCCAAAAACTCTGCACTGTCAGTGGCTCTCAGTTTGGTATATATTAGGGTACAGGTTACAAATACATTACATTACACAACATACAAATGCTATACAAATTCATTACATATCTCTGCTTCATATTATAATGAGTTCAGAAGTCATTTCCAAATGCTTGCACCTGCTCAGTGCCTCCTAGTGATCGTGGGCTGGGGTCTCTGGGATGAAGTAATGAGTCTTCCTCAGGGTTGAACTCTTCACCTTGTCTCTTTGTGCATACTCTCTAAGATCCCAGCCTTAGAGCTGGCCAAAACCAGTTTCAGAATCCAAAAGCAGGATCTTTGGTCACGGTCTTTTTCCTCTCCTCAGTGGCCTGCATCCTCCCATACACCTTTCTCTTCTGCTTGGCAGGTGCCAGAAAATGGTACATATTGTCCAGGAAGCAGCTGCAAAATTTGGCAATATTTGGGATCCCTTTTAACCCTTAAAATCCCCAAACCCCTGTATCACTTAGTTCTTCTTCTCTACCACACCTGCATCAATAAAGCTACTATTGAACCTTTGGTGTTTATTCAAAGAGCAGCAAAACTTACTGGGAGCCAGGAATTACTTAATAATAACAGAATGAGTGTGAATAAGTAAAAGACCTAAAAGAGAGCTTAGACAGCTAAAAATATAATCAAAGAGAAAATATTAGAAACAACTGGATTATATAAAAAACAGTGAAGCATTGGTTTTGGAGGAGAAAACCTTTCTGACAAAAATACCAGTATATGTTTACAAAAGCTGTTTCCTACACAAAATGCTGGAAGTATTAATGTAATAGTCAAATTTATGGAATCACTAGAAATTCAGTGCAAGCCAGAAAAATTTTTGGTGAAATTCCTCTAAGATGTGCATGCCATTTCTAATTTCTGTTAGTGCTGGGTGCTGTGGGACCTCGAGTTCTGAGCAAAATATAATTAGAAAGCAACAAAAGCCTCAGAAGTTGTTCCTATTCCAGCTATTTCTAAGGGCACTTTTAATTGGCAATATTCAAATACAAACTCCTCCAGATATGAGTAATGACAGTCTTCAACTCTCTCCTAAATTATTCCAAGTTTCTCAGTAAAAGCTTATTTTAGTATAAGCTAGTTATCTCCATTTAGAGTAACAAGAGAGTAACTTTGGTAGATTCTGAGCTAAACCTTCTTGAGACTGGTTTGCAATGAGAGAAAAGCAGCTCAGTAAAGTAATTAGCAACAGAAAGACTCTTGGAAAGCTTCAATATATTCAGAAGATTCTGAACACTGAAATATATAGATAAATACATATATTTATATCTTTGTAAACACCTCAGAAGGGAAAGAAGAACCACTTCCTGGGGTGGTGGTCTGGCTGCAGTAATGCATTGTAGCCATGAGCAGAGAGCTGCTGTTTGTATCCCTCTCATTTAAAACAGCACATTGCCCTGACTAAACATATTTTGCCAAGGATGTCTGACTCTATCACCAGTCTCTACACTTAATCAAAATACACCATTCTTTCATTAGTCTCTTGCATCAAAAGGATAAGAAAACTTACAACAAATTCCATATTTTCCAGAGAGCTCTGTGTCAGGTAGTTCTTATTATGACTACTCAAGATGCAGTGACTTTGAGCAATGACTTTCTCCTAATGTATATTTATGAAACAAATTAATTTCCTGATGTAAATTAATAGTGGTGGCTTGTAGGAAGCACAAAACTTACACATGTATGTTATTATGAAACATGCCAGCAAAGCATTTATTTTATTAAACTACAAAACTCCCTGCAAGACACTGAATGTAAGATAAGGTAAGGAAGAGGGGGGAAAAGCCTGTCCCATAATCAGCTCAGAAAGTTCAACAACACTGAAATATTGCAGACTCACTCCATTTCAGCAAGACTTGCTGCAGAGGAAACAGGGTGTGAGACAGGTAAGGCTAGGCCATACCCCACTGGAATTTAATTAACAGACTGCTCAATGTTTTTTAATGATCCTAGAATCACAGAATAATTTGGAAGCTGGAAGGCACCCCAAAGCTCAGCTCTTTCCAACCCCACTGCCATGGGCAGGGACACCTTCCACTAGTCCAAGTTACTCCAAGCCGCATCCAGGCTGGCCTTGAACACTTCCAGTGATGGAACATCCACAGCTTCTCTCGGCAACTCGTGCCAGTGCCTCACTCATCCTTATTATCTGAAACAAATCTCAACAGCATGCCCTACTGGAGGACACAGTGCTATTTATGTTTTCTGTAGAAATCCAAACCTCTAACAAAAATATAAACAAAGAATAAAGATTCTCTTTGTGGATTTGACAGCAGAAGAGGTTCTTGCACTTTCAAAGCAGGCTGTGAAGTTCCTGACTGAGGAACGGGCCTGGCAATGTTGCTGGAACCATCCAGGAAAGCTGAGGGCCACACTCCTCTGCTTTGCCTATTATTTACCACAACAGGGTCACAAGGACCAAAATGTTCATTTCCCTTAATTAGTTTTCCTTTTTTGCAATGGGATAAGGCACCTTCTGAATACCATTTGTTCTAAAAAGGATCTCAAACAAATTGAAAACAATCACCTGCAAAACTTCATGCTGTCCTTGTATAGTATTTATAGTATTTGTGGAATAGGCAATATATCCCTTCAAAAGGTAAAACACCCCAAGTATTATATGAAAAAATTTACAGTCCTTGCATTAGGTTTTGGCTGCTTTTTTGGGAAATCTCTGAAAATCTAAAGAATAATAATAAAAAGGTAATGTTTTGAACATTTATTTCATCTAGACTTCCAACTGTATGAGCCACACAGTAGTTCAGAAGGATCTCTGTGTATGGGCATGTGAACATCCTCTCAAACCTGACACAACTCTGCCTCCTTTTTCACAGGAAGGCTTCAGAACTGGAGGAAACACAGGCTGGGTCTCCCCCAGTTTTCCCTTCCCCAAAGATTTCATTCTGTTCTTCCTTGTTAACTGCCAAAATGTCTCCTATTGAAAGAATGAGGATTTTATTAGGATGCGTCACACAGGCCAAGGACCATGAATCAGCATCATTCATCCTGCTGCAGCACAGCCCCTCACAATGAAAACCACATGGGAAATCTGAAAAGTGACAGTCCAGATTAAAAGGATTCTTGAAATTTCAAGGAAATTATTTCTGAACTTTAGGTTTAATTAATTAGTCAATTATTACACACAAATATTGCTTTCAGTTCCAGACCTAAGTATCTCCAAAATATCTGAAGCTGTTATTTTGGTTAAGGTATGCTTCTAATAGCAATTTATACATTTTAAAGATTACTAAATAATATGAGAAATTAGAGCTTATAAAATAGGAGTTCACTCTCAGTATCCATCTCAGAGTCATGAGGTACAATATTCTGATATCAAGGTCAGTTCTTTGATTCAGTGGTGTCAAGTGCCTCCAAAATGTTGCTAATTAGGCAAATTTATCAATAAAAATCAGCCATTTGTATAGAATCCTTTTTATAGTAGGTAGCTCTGGTTGTCAGCAAAATGAGGTCAAAGTGAACAGAGGGGCAATGACATCTGCATTCCTGGCCTCCACTCATCACATTTCTACTTCATTGTGTTTAAAACAGAAATGAATTTCACAAATTAGATTGAAATCCATAAGCAATTTTTTAAATTAAAAATAGTGAGTTGAATGCCGTTATCACTCTGTTAAAAAACTGGACTGTCATTGCTTTGGTAACACAGCAAAAAATGGTCCCATAATTGACACTGGATAGATAGCTGGAAAGCAAAGTAATGAAGTTGCCCTGGGTGAATTTGAAGAGCTGAAATCTTTTAACTAAAGACAAAATAATTGGAAAGTTTTAGCTAAGAAATAATGTGGAAATGAACAAAACACTACCATAAAAAAAAAAAAAAAGCTGTGTAGGCTTAGATAAAAAGTTGAGCAATCGAGACTTGAAGACAGCATTGGCAGTGATTAGAAAAGACAGAAAATTAGAGCAAATGACAAAATATTATGCATCGATGGTGCCTTCTTTAAAGTCAGAGTTTTCTGTGGAGTTGTTTGAAAAGAGATGTTGGGGTGAAGAAATGAGACAACGTGATTGCAGAGGGAATCTTCCTTTAATGAAGAGCAAATCACCTGTGGATTAATGGTTTCCTCTGGGGCTGGGGTGCACAATGCACTCTGCACTGTTTTCCACCAGTTTATCTGCTGCGTTAAGGATATGGAAATTTGGCAGGAAATAAAGCCTCCTGTGTCCCAGCTGGTCCTTAGTAATCAGAGGGGCTGGGTGTGGCTGCACTTAATTTCTGATTGTAGCCAATTCGGCACTGCCAGTCGGGTGGAGTTCAGTAAGAACTTGCACAATCACAGATTTACAAATAGTGCATTTTACCAGTCCAGTTCTAGCTGAGCTCAGTGAGAGCTTTCAGAAATACAATGGTTTATTAAAGCAATGGGAAAGGAGATCCAGGATTACAGAACTCAGATTCAGGTGAAACTCTACACTAATTTGTAGAGTGTTACTGTATATTGAGACAGAAGTGACAGAGATATTAGTGATGCATATATGTACATATATATATAAATATTCACAGGTCTGCTCCAATATGGGTGGAGGTGCAAAGTCCACCTAAAGGCATCCTGTCAGGAGAAAAGTAGACACAGTCCATCAGCAGATCCTGAGAAAGTAGAGGTATTTCCCCCTCTCTTTTTAAAATTCTCCTTTTTGTTTTCTTTATCTGTCAGAACGGTGTGCCCAAGAGCTGTGCATGTGCACCAGCAGAGTTAACAGGTCCCAGGCAATGGAATAAGCACAAAGGCAGAGCAAGGCAGTTGGACAAAAAATCTGATGATTTTGAGGTGCAGCTCACCTGGATTCAGGTGATGGTATTTCCCTGCAATCCTCAGTTGAAACTACTGTCTTGAGCATTCAGAAGAAATAGGTACATCACTAATTGAGTATTTGTGTTTTTCTTTTCCCCTGGAAAAATTTCTATAGGTTCCATCCACTCTGTCATCACATCTATTTTGCTTCTCGCAACTCTGTCTTCCAACCAGCAAACTAATTGAAAAAATAGGACAAGAGAAACAGAATCATGTAAGCGAATTATTGTTCTGTACTCTGCAACATCTTGCAAACAGATCACACTGATTAAAATACCAAAGTCAGTTTCATCCAGCCTGTGATCTGTGTGGGATGCAAAGGTGATTTCTACTCTATCAATATTCCTTTTTCAAGAGTAAATCATCATCTGTTGTGACAGTAAACAGCTTCAGAGATTCCCTGCTCTTTGCTTCCTGAGGTGCCATTCAGCTTGGTGAGAAGATGCACACTCATTTTTCTGGGTCCCTTCACCAGTAAGAACACCATGGCCTGGTGCTGTACCTCTGTTGTAGATCCACATCCTAGGGGGCCAGGAAAGGTCCCCTAACTCCCAATTTCATCCTTGCAGTCCTGCTAGGATGGCAGGGATGTGCATTCAGGGGCAAACATCAGAGCCTGACTCCAGGGGAACAAGTAGGTGAAGTTCCACAGATGCTTGTTTATTATCAGGGAAGGACAACCCCCACCCTACTGTTGGGTCCCTTGTGCTCCTTCACAAAGGCACGCTTAAACTGAAAGTAAAGGGCAACATTTAGAAGAATGAAATAGTGTTGGTGTATTACCATTCTATGAGTAACAGCACAGCTAATCTCCTCATATGATGCAGTTACAGCAGTAATATTTTTTTTAATCAGCTAATCCCACTGGTTCCAATTTCTTCATGTTGTCCAGTCTCTGCCTCTATTTTTCTTTTGCTTCATATTCACCTTCTGTCCTTGCAGAGGGATTTTTAATCAATATATGCTGTTATTTCACAAATAAAATGTTTTTAGGAGCAATATATGCTTTTTAATAGATGATCCTTTCATAAAATATACATTTAAAACTATCAGCAATACCAAATAAATACATACACAATTAATACTCAATATATACCAAATAAATTATGTATCTTATAGAAATATCCTTTCCTACACAAGTTAGGAAAGATCTCAAATAAAAGATTCTAAACCTTTAGCTTGATAATATGCATATCTATCACCATCTTACAGTATTTGTTCATTCCACATTAAAATTGATGGTAAGTGGTTTCTAGTGACAACATCATTTGCTCCTCCCCCTGCTCTTCACTCTTAAATACCATTTCAATTCTTTAACATAAGATTTTTCCTTTGCTGTTTTCATCCCAAGGTTAAAGCTTTTTATTTCTGTGCAATAGCTGAAAATGGACTTTTGAAATAAGCAATGTGGTTGCAAGGATTGCAGCAAGGTTGGATGTACAATTAAGATAATGGTGGCGCTATCCATCTGAAAAATCGTTTAGATAATGATTACTGTATTGGAACATTTTATGAGGTACAGAATAAAAGGAAAATCAAAAGGAATTCCCTTTGAAAAAATATTTGGCATGGTTGAGTGCTGCAACAGCATATCTGAATGATGAAAGATGTTCACTAAGCCAAAGTTGTATTCTCTGCTAGAGAAGAGAAGGATTTAATTTGTTGCTTTTTTTTTCCCCTCTAGAGCTGTATTTTAAATGCAAAGTGTTGCTTTCTTGAATGCTCAGTTATTTCTTGAAAGGATATGCTCTGAAAATAAAATAAAATAAAATCTCCAAAAAAGTTTTTTAACTTTTGTTATGCTGGGGAATAGAGTAGAAACAAGCTGTTTCAAGAGAGGATGTTCTGCACAGGAGGAACAAATCTTTGGGCTGATTCTCCTCAAGGTAAGGAAAAGTTTCTTGAGGCAGAAGGCTGTTTTGTTTGATCACTTGGCTATCTGGGCATGTGGACTTCCAGGGTGGGTCCATGCTATTGCTGTGCTTTGTAGTCACTAATTTGAATTTGTCAGTCCAGCAGCTTTACATTCTCTGAGAAATGGGACTCCAGACACATGAACTCCACCTTTTCTTAGGGAGCCAGGTCATGACCTTTCAATTACAGCTGCTGTGAGTCACCCAAGTGTCACAGTCAGAAATTAATTGGGGTCCTTAAGTGTTTATTACCGTAGCACCATCTTCTGCAACCCAGCATTTTTCTCAATTATATTTGTAGATTTTTATCACTCTGAATAAATTTTGATCTTGTTTATTGAACTGGGCCTAATTTCTTGGTTGGTTTGTTGGGGTTTTGTAGTCAGAGTTTACTAATCAAATTTCAGGAAGATCCTTGTTAATACAATAGGTTCAACTTAAAGTTTAAATAGCTGCTGTTTTGGAACAAAGGGTGTGCATTGTTTTGTTTCAGTTTCCAGGAGAATCAACCCTTTCCATTTCACTAATCTTAATGAGGCAGCAGTCTATCCCCAAAGCCCAAATGACATTTTTCTGAAATAGTTCAGGCAAGAATGTATTGAGTGTGCCTCCCTTGCAAAATAGTTGCTAACAGAAGAAAATATTTCAAATTACCTTTGCCAGGCCCTGTGTTTACCAGGGGTATTAATTAAACATCCATGAAATTGTCCACAAGGTATAACATCCCTCTGACATACCTGCCCTATTTTGGTGTCATTTATCCAGCAGTAGAAGCTGCTTGTGACCTGTCATCCCTTTCATTAGTCAATCTAAACACTCTGGACAGAATTATAGATCTCTAGCTTTGCAGTAACAATTTTCCATTTCGCTCAGCGTGACACAAACCATCAGATGCCTGGATATCTGCTATGGCTGGCTGGCACTGCTTCTTGTGGTCCTAAGCAGGATCAAAAGAAAAATTTTCACCCCAAATTATCTAACTATCAAGCCAAGACTGATTTTTCAACAGTTTCATAAATATAATACTTAGCACTTGTTTATAAACTTACAGTTTTGGATTAGACATGTAAACCTTACATGCCTGAAAATATGCAAGCCTCTTGATTCTGGGAGGTGTGTTCACCTATTCTACAAAGCAATAAATTAACATGTAAGCTCAACATAAGAAGTGTATTATGTCTGTCACCACCACAGTCTTAAATGTGTCTGATATTTGGGAGCATCTTGCTTATATCACATGGCAGACTTGCCTTGCTGGACTTTGCAGAGCCAGCTTTGGAAGAAGGAAGGTTGATTTTGTGAAAAATTGGAGTTAATAATGAAGATTCTATCGAATTTTGCAGTCCCAACAAAGTTGTAACTCACAACAGGCAGGAGTACATAGAAGGCAAACACTTCATTTAATACATTAATCCAATGTTTTACATTTTTATTTGAAAAGCAGTTTCAAAGCACACTAAAACCTGATATTAAGAAAACAGAGGGTGAAAACAAAAGCTTAGATAAGAGTAGATAAGCTACTCCAAGATATAAAGAATGAAAGCCTCTTGTAAATTCATTGGAAAGAAACATACTGGAGAATTTAAATGACTAACTGAACCTAATTTCTTTTGTTATCACTCTCAGTAAGCAGAGAAATTGTTTTGGTTTTTTCCTCTCCCTTCATGTGTTTATGGAAAATTCTTAGTGGCAATTTAAAGATACTTAGACGTTCTTCCAAGAAGTTGGAATCATTGGCGTCTTTACATTTATCCAGTTTACAAGAGAAAGGAAAATTGAATAAGACCTCCACACTAGGGACAAAAGGAATTTTCTCCTAAAATTATGCTTTGTTGAATCTTATTGAAACGAAATAATGATTACACCATAGCAGAGAGGGGATATATGTGTATAGGGACCCACATGCCACATAAACACAACTTAACTCAGTATATTTTATTTGATCACAACTCTAGTACAAATGTTCTCCTGGATGACAGCTTGGATCCAATGAGACATAACAGAGGATAGGTGCTAATGTCTTGTCAAAGTTATATAGTTTCTTTTTGAAAAAGACATCTGGTTTAATTGCTCAATGCCAACTGAATCCTTATAACCAAAGGCAATAATTGCTTGCTGCTGAATTATGTCTATGAATAATTGAAGGACTTGCCTTTCTCTATCCTTATTTTGGCTCCTGGGATTGAAGGGACCAGGCTTTGCATTTTTAATAGATACAATCTTGTTTTTATTTAATTTCCATTTTTATTTTATATTCTCTGTTCTCACTTATGTTAAAATTCTTCCCCTATTGTTACACACAAGAGTTGCACGTGTGTTGCGGTTTGGATTTCTTCCCTTTTTTTTTTTTTATTAAGGAATTTTTTTCTCCCATAAGTTGCTAAGAAACTGTACTAGCTGGGTCCTTAAGAGAACAAAAGAAGTGGCCAAGCCCAGGAGGTGGGAGTTTCCCTCAGAGGGGAGAGATGGCGTGAGCATGGGAGTGATAAAAGCCAAGGCTGGGGCAACTGCTGGCACTTCTCTCTCTGGAACTCTGAGCAGGAGGATTGGAGTTACTGCTTTTGGAAGGAAATTCGCTGCCACTGTCGGAGCCCACCGCAGAGCTGCTTCTGCTGCTGTGAGTTTCTCTCTCTCCCTGCCCTGCCAGGACCTGAGCTGCCACTGCCCTGTACCTCCCTGCTCCTTCAGCACCCCTTTGAGTTTTTTGCTACACTGTGGCCTCGCACCCCCTGCCTGACATCGCTGCCCCGAGGGCTTGTGAAGCAAAGTCTCTCCTCCACCCCTCCCTGCCCCGGCACAGCCGCCATCAGCTCGTGTCACCTGGGCTGGCGCCGCAGCGCCCCCTGCAGCCCCGGGGGAATCATTGCACCTGCCTGAGGGCCGAGCAGGCTGGGACTGGATGTCTGGTTCTGTTTGTGTTTATGCCATAGCTTTTGTTGTTTATTAGCTTTATTTTGCATATTAGTAAAGAACTGTTATTCCTATCTTCATATCTTTGCCTGAGAGCCCCTTGATTTCAAATTTATCATAATTCAGAGGGAAGCGGTTTACATTTTCCATTCCAAGGGAGGCTCCTGCCTTCCTTAGCAGACACCCGTCTCTCAAACTAAGACACCTATGTTTATTAAATCCAGTGGTCAAAGAGGTGTGCTTATTCCTGAGAGACAGCCTTATCAAAACCTCTGGGTGGAAATTTTGAAAGAGCATTTTACCTTATCTGTCAAGCAACACAGTAATTTTCATATTCGAGATTATAAAAGTGACTCGAGATAATTTTATTTACACACACCCCCATGTACACTCACACATATATGCAAAAAATAGGAATGTTTTCCTTTATAACTGCTTAGGCTCAGACAAGGGTTGTTAACAGATAATCTTCATGGCATCAACTAGACAGACTGGCTATGAATGTCAACAGTGGAAGGAATTTCACCGTTTTTTAAACACACAGTACTGAACAGTTGACTACTTTCCTGAGGCTTTCACCAGCTTCCCTTTAACTTGGTGTCAAAAGAGCCAAGAGGAATAATAGATTCATTATATGCATTATATACATTATATTTCTGGTTTTGACCACTGCTAAATGCAATTTATAGGCTAAATGAAAGCAGCATGCAAAATTTATATATTTCCTTACAGTTTCTTAAGAATATACTATATATTATTTACAGAGTAATGTTAGACTTTGCTAGCCATTTATGAAGAATTAATTATCTGTGATTAGAAAATAGCTGAATATGCCAACATACTTGTTCATTCCTTTTAATCAGTAATTTAAGGAAATTTTCCACCTTAAATAAGACCTTAGTGTATTTTTGCACATATTCAGCACTCCCCTAGAAATAAAGAAAATTTCTAACAGAGCAATCTCCAACTCATCCCTTCTTTTTACCTTATAAATTCTCAGTTACACATGCAGTAAAAATATGCACAATTCCTAGTAAAAGAGGAATTAAATAAGTATTTGAGATTTTTTTTATCTGTTTGCAAATAATCTGCAGGTGAAAATAGAAGTTACTTCACTGGCTCTGAAAGTTGTCATGACCTTCCAGTGGCTACTTGGTTTAACTCTCAATAGAGTAATTTCTAACAGAGATGTTCAAAAGGACCTCTCCTCAAGGTCATGTGAAATGTTATGGTTAGGACATTCACTTTTAGTATTGGACCACTTGGTTCCAATCTCTGCTCCTGACCAGGTAAGAAAGGGATATCAAAATACAAAAGTATTGTACCGTGTGGGTGGAGGAGTAGCACTGGCTGGCTCCGCCACTCCAATCGCATTTGTGAGGAGGGATGGGAGCCCCTGATACACCTAACTGTGTTCAGGAGAGGACTCCAAGACACTAAAATGGCACAGGCACAGAAATAACTACTGTGGGATACAGAAAAAATTAAATGTTTGTATCCCTGATCAGAATGGCATGAAAAAGAAATAAACTACCTAGCATTCACCAACTTTATCACAGCAAAAGTGCATGCTCATGGAAGTTAATCACAAAAATAGCTGCTTTACTACATCAGCAGCAAGTTACCTCCCCGTAGCTTCTACCTCAAAGCCCTCCTTACTTTCCTGGATAGGATTTAAACTACAGCCTCTCTTTAAGATCTTTAGGGGCTCTCTCAGATCTCTCTGCTTAATGCAATTCAGGTTTTTGTCATGCATATTTGTCTGGCAAATGTAGGAGAGTCCACGTCCCTTACACAGAGGTGTGCAGCCATCAGTTCTTCCTGTGCTTCTAGAGTATTGCACAGAGGTCCTGCAAGCCTAATCTGTCGCACAAAAATCAAACAGCCCATCCTCATTCTGCATAGCATGCCTGCAAAAAGCCATCCAGGACCTGCTTTTAAAATCCTGAGTGTAAACACATTACATTAACAGAAGTGGAAAACAATATTTTTGATGGATTTTTTATTTTGATCTGGTTTACTGCCTTGCCTTGAAGATCTGGAGCCTATTGATAAGAATAGTCTGTCCTTGGGCTTGAAACTGAAGACATGACATTTCTGTTAATCCTGTTCATCTCATTAGATATCTGCCCAGAAGTTCCTCTACAACAAAATTAGTCAGAGAGTAGAATGGTTATGGATATTTTGTTAATTAACTTTTCAGAGATTTTTCCTGGCTTCGGAGAATTCATAGATACCAAAATGAAGCAGCTTATACTCTGTAGAAACCTGTCAGGCCAGCACAACTCACAATGCAAGGCAATTCCAACTGATTCAATAAAATGAAGGCTACTTTCAATTTGTTCAAATGGTGAATACACTGCTTTCTATACAGGAATAGCTTGACAATTTAGATTATTTCAATGGACTGTTCACATTCAACTCAGTTGTCACCATCTGTTCCACCTTACCATTATAAATGCAAGCAAGCATTGTTCACAGTTTCAGCATGGATACATTCCTTACCCTGCACAGTGCAAGCCATCCATCTGTTTGCTGACAGAGAATGTAGACACAATCTGGAAAAAACTTCCTCTTATGATACTACATATTCTTTGAGAAGACCATAGCATATTTAGATGGTAATATGGCAGGCTTGATGAGGACCAGATAAAGTACAAAGTATTTAAATGATGTTTGAGAGCACCAGTCCCCTTAACACTTTCCCCCTTATGTTCCTGACTCTCTCTACTCACGTGCCTAAATCATAAAATATATGATTTCTCCTTCACTAGTGAGAAAAAAACATATAATGCAAAAGTATCAAAGGGGATACTGTGATATATTCTCCTTGTCATTTCTATTAAAAATTTAAAAAGGGAAATGTGTAATCTCTCACTATGCTGAGATTCAAAATAATGTTCATTTTCTTTCTGGGATTACGACTGCTAAAAGAATGACCTTCAAAGCACCAGTCCAAGTGAATCTCAGCCCTTTCTTACCAAGAAAACTGTTGTATAGCAGAATCTATGCACATTGATGCACTTTCTCTTCTAAAGGAGCCCCTCTTTAAATACACAAAATGAGCTGTCATAAAGAAACACAATAGGATTTCCCTGTTTGTAAATTCTTTTTCTTTTCATTGCCCATGCACAGTATTAACTTCTAGCTGACTCTGCTTGCCAAAGGCAGCCTTACAAGATAATAGGTGTGGGTCACACAGTACTTCCATTTACTGAACTGTCAATATTCCTTTTTTAATTGGTTGCTAATGATGCGATTTGCCCTGACAATATTTCAGCAATACAAACTCTTCTGTTTAAACATACTTGACAGTCTTATTTTCTTGACATATTAATACCAGAGCAATGAAGTCTCGTTATTTCTGTCCATTTCCTCACCCAGATATTTCTCTTTGAGACAGTGAGGTGACGGGTAGTTAGAAACAAAGGATCCAATCTGTAGAACTCTAGCTTGAACTCAGGCAGTGATGCTGGTAATCAGAAACCTTTGATTTTCCATTAGTGGATTTTAGTGTGTCTTGCAACACAGAGACATTTCCAGTAGAATGTCTATCACAAAACCCCACCATTGCAATTCTGTCTATCCTAGGCAGCCTTTCTGTCTAGGCTACAGAATTCACTGCCTTGCCAGCATTACAGATTACAGACAAGAAAAGATTGGGATGTGTCCTTATGGTCCTACTGTTCTCTGAGGACACTCCAAACTCAGAGCTAAACAGAAGTGGGCCGTGCCAGAGCTGACTGCAATCTCCATCTTAAACAGAAGAAAATTAAGTCTTAGGCTACAGTGATAGCTCTGTCTTTTTAGAGGAGATGATATGCTGAAGACATCCCAGTTCTCACAATAAAGACACAAAACCTAAGCATGAATAGTTGTGTTCACCACCATGTCCTAAGCAGTTTTATTTTGTATTTCCTATCCAACCTCTAATGTATATTGGGAACATTTTTCTGTATTTCCTACTATTGGCTGTTGATGAATAAAAGTTTTTGAAACACCAATTGGATTTTTAATGAGTCATCTCAGTGACTTGATCCAAGTAAGAGAGCTAGGCACAGCTTCACCACACCTAACCCTAAGTGCCCTGCTATTGTCCACACCACAGTCTTCTCAATACAAGTGCTAAAACTGTATTAATCCAGAGATGCTTGCAGTCTCAATTATCTAAACTCTTGGCAGGGACTCCTAAAGCGATGGGCTTAAATTTTCCCTCCTAAGAAGGAAAGGGATGCAGGAAGGCTTTGATAGCGAAATGGTAAGAAGTTTATCTTAGACTGTAGAAGCACATGCTCCAAGAAACAAACCCTGTCTTTAAACAAACAATAGGAGGATTTGAAGCTCAGTTTCTCATCCTCTGGGTGGAACCTTTAAACACCAGGTTCTAAGTAAAAAATAAGGTAAATGCATGTTTCTTCTTCCTTTCCCCTATGTTCTGCATGAAATCTCACCTGGCTTTCTGTTATAAGTGTATTCATTTGATCAGTCTTTGCGGGTATTATGGGAGAGGAAAAATCCAATTTCTGAATCCTGCTGGAGATTAAACACCATGCTGCTCACTAAGAAAAGGCTTCTGTGTTGGCTCAGTGGACAATTACTGAGATATCCTAGTTAGTGGACAAGTAGGTATCTGCAGGCTAACAAGTCACTGGGAAGGCTTTTGGGAATCTGTATTTTGGATTTAGCCATTTAAAGGAAAAAGTCTGTTGGGCTTTGTGCATTCTGTTGTTAGAAAAATCCTCATCAGGTGCAGTTACAGGCAGTGGTTGCTGCAGTGCTTCAGTTTCCTCTGCCTGTGGACATCAAAAGGAATCTTCAGGGACTGACACAGCGAGTATGTCTGTCTGTCCCTGAGCCACCCATTTCCTCATCACAGTTTCCTTTCCTCTGAAATTTCCTGTCCTGTCTTCCTCTGAGGTACCTTGTCTTCAGCCCTCTGTCAAAGAACCTAAAGAGTGATTTCTCTAGTAATTGGGATCTGTGTGTTGCTGAACACTGATAAGGTGGTTTCCCATGCACCAGATGGCTTCCTCTGTATTTCTAGGCTCATTTAAAATAATTGCATAAATTGATTTGGAACCCTGTGTAGTAAGATGCATTTCTGAAATTTATTTCCTATATCATACGTTTTGATAAATATTACAACATCTACCCCAATATTATAGTAACAGGTGCTTTAGAACAGTGAATGTGTGTGGTTGTAGTAGTCTAGATTGCATATATCCCAATGGAAAGGGATCAAAGAAGTTACTTGGTAGTGTTTTCTTCAGTAATTTTGTAATGTTGGCTGGTCTCACTCTATTAGCACAAAGCACCTAGCAGAAACTCTTCCCCTGACTAGCTCTACTGATTATCTTTCTCACTATTCTTTACAACTTGATTCTGGAAAGAGATCAAGGAATTTTCACATAGTAATCCAAATAGCACCACTGGCATTCATGCTCAGGGAAAAAAAAGAAAATATAAAAGTGGTTTTTTTGTTTGGGTTTTTTTTGGGGGGTTTTTAAAAAAAGTTTTTAAAAAGTATTTTTAAAAATAGGTATTTCCAGGAGCAAAATATGACTGAATGAAGATTTCCAAGCCCAAATGAAGGATTTTCAGTCACAGAAGAGGAAGTGATAGGTGGCAAGAAATTAACTCTTTTTCCCTTGAGATTTTCCTTCTTTAACAGTACAAACAACATGAACAGAAATTAATGTAGATCTGCCACCAAGGACTGATAACTTTCCAAACAGTCCACAAACACTTTGTTGGATACTTACATATGTTGTTATAGTCATACATAAGAAGAGAAAAGAAGCTTGAAGATTTTTGGTGAGACCATTTTCATCTGCTACAATTTGGCATAAATACTTTTCTCTTTTTTCTTTTGGCCCGTCTAGAGTCTGCACTTTCCACATTTTAATAGCTCTTTTTTTAGCTAAGAAGTCCATGTCTTGTTCTGGTTGCTCTTGTTCTGGTTGCTGGTCACTTTGCAGTCTTTCAGATTTCAAATCAGTTATCCCCTCTTTTACCTGTAATTTATGGACTTGATTATTTTTTAAAGTAGTGGAATTAACATATATTTTCAAGAGCTGAATGTATCCTGACAAAAGCCATTTTAAAGAGTGCTATGCCTTATTATACCTTATCAAGTCATATTTTAATTCTTATTTTTTACTCCAGATATCATCCTACACAGTCCTTAACTGTAATTCTAAATTTCTCTGTGTTTTAAAATCAAAATCCAATGCTGTTCAGTTGGGGGGAAAAGGCCAATTTTTAGGATGAGGATTAGTTATGTACTGCTTACAACTCTATTATGGGGCAGTCAAAAAAGACCTCACTTTTAAAGGGGAAAATGGTGCTTTTATTCTACTCCTTCATGAAAGGCTGAGCATATAGTTTTGTGTAGTAGGACTGAGGGTAATTTCAAGATCAGAATTAATGAATTGCCATTAGTCAAGGAAAAATCCCAGCTATTACTAAAGCCTACCTCAAACTTTAAGGCTCAGCCACTTTCTCATTTTCTATGTGAATATCCTTCACTTCCTTGTGCAATGAACAGCCTGCATTTTCTCTTGGTTTAGTCATTCACCATATGATCCTTTCTAGAAGAGAAACCAGTACATAACTGGTGTGACACCTTGACTTAAAAGTAATTGTTTGAGAAAAATAAAATATATGTATACACACACACAAAAGCTTCAGATATATCTATGAGGCAATAAAACTACATAGGAATTTATGAAGTTAGATTTTTAAAAATGCATGCATAGCATCAATGAACAGTAATTGTAATATGTAACTACATGCACAAACACAATTAGACACAGAGACTCGAATGTGTAAATATTCTACTTGTTTATTCAGGAAGGGTTGCTCTAAATGAACAGCAAATAATAGCACATTTGTTTTGCAAGTGCAATTATGTTATGAATTTTGCCTCTGACTCATTAACCAATCTCTGTTCAATGTTACAAGTCAACTTGCATTCACACATATACTCTTAGCCTAATACATTTTAAAATGCAGCCTTTGCTTTTACATTTTTAACCCCTTTTTTGCACAAATTATTATGTGACAAAATCTGACGTGTTGGGTTAGGTGCTGGAGAATGTCCAGAGAAGTGCAACAGAGGTGGGGAAGGGGGTGGAGCAGAAGGAGAAGCTGGAAGAGCTCAGCCTGGAGAAAAGGAGGCTCAGTGGGGCTTTCTCTCTCTCTCTCTAATTCCATGACAGGAGCTTATAAACAGGTGGAAGTTGGTCTTCTTCTTCCAAGTAACAAGTGATAGGATGAGAAGAAATGGCCTCAAGTTGTGCCAAGAAAGGTTTAGATTGGTTATTAGAAACAAATTCCTCACTGGAAGATGGATCAAGTACTGGAACAGGCTGCCCAGGGAAGTGATGGAATCCCCATCCCTGGAAGTGTTAAAAAATGCATGGATGTGTCATCTGGGGGCATGTTTTAGTGCTGAACATTGGTGGTGGTGGGTTAATGGTTGGACACGATGATCTTAGACATCCTTTCCAACCTGATTCTCTGATCCTGTACACCAGAGGACACATAATTCTGATCTGGTTCTGGCCTAGAAAAAAGCAGGTGTTCCTGTGGAGCCCCAGGGGATAAACCTGTTCCACACAGTGGAGTAAATGTACACCATTTTCTTCAGTCCAAAAGTCCTCTGCACCTACAGAAGTGAGGTCAAGGAGTCAGGCTTTGCAGTGCTCTCTGTCAGTGACTGCAATGTGAATATCAGGTTTTATTGTGCCAAATGGGGGGGGACATCTCTCTTTTTCACTGTATTCCTGATGAAAAAGTGAAAGCCACTGACTGTGAAGTATTACATTAAATCCAGCTGTGCTAATGTCATAACCCCATCACAATAGGCATGTAGCCACCACATAGAAAATATCCAGAATTATATATCAAATTCAATTAATGAGAAAGAAGAAGAAAAGTAATGCTTGATTTTACAAGATAGTTAGAAATCAAATTAGTTGCATGGCTTCAACTCTAGTTTGCAGGCAGAGGAAATACACTGTCCATATGAATCAGATAAGGAGTACAATCCCAGAAAGAGTAGCTCCAACAAAGCACCTGTACCTCATTCTTCTTACGGGTATAATGCAATGACTTTGAGAAAACCTCTCCATCCCACAGCATGACAATCTCAGAAAGTTCAAGAATCTTGTTCAGACTGGCTTCAAGCCCCAAGTTTGGGAGCATAGGATGATTTTAAATGACAAATTTACTGAAGTAAGCTCTCTTGTCAGTGCTGTAAAGCCAGCATTTTGCTGCTTTCAGTCACTGACTTAAATTGGAAGCCTAGGGAGAATAAAGAAGTCTAAAAAGGAGGCCAGATACAATGGTGAATCTAGTTTAACAAACTGAGAACATCACAAAGGCAACAGCTTACCTTTGCTCCCTCCCTTCTCCTAGAATGTTTTAAAAAAGAGAATGGTTGGATGAGTTTTAGCAGCTTTTTGACCTTCAAAAGCTGTGTCCTGGATGTCACCTGGGGGGAAAAAAAAGGTAATTTTGCTTAGTTCAAAAAAACCCTAGTGTGCTGGGCAAGCTCAAGCATCCTACAGACCTGCTGGCTCGGGTTTTCATTGTGAGCTTTTATTCTTAGGAATTAATCATTCCTGTACATTTGTTCAATCTTTTAGTAGTGACAGGTCTGAGCTGTGAAGCCCGAATTGTGAATAAGACCTGAAATGCATCTCATATGCAGTTAAAATAGGAGTCTTACTACTGCATTCAGAGTTATCAAATAGATGTGAAATTTTTGAAAGAAAAATCAGAACCAAGTGTTTCCTGGCCTTATCTTGACGGATTAAACATGCACAGCCAGCAATCCTGAGCCACTGTGCTTCCCAATCCTATCAGTTCTTCATTGTATTCTTGGTCTAGTCTTTTTCAAAGACAAATACAAAACAATTTTCTTTCTTTCCTTTTTCTTTCTGCCCTTTTTGCAAGGGCAAAACACTGGGTCCATTTAAAACCATGATGCCGAATCCTGCCAGTAGAGGAAATCACACTGCTTTTCTTGTGAACGCCTTTAAATCTATGCTGTCACAAAACAGCCAGCAGAACATGCTTTGAAACTGTATTTCCTCCTCCCTCTGCTTTCAGTAAGAATTACTTACACTACTTTTTGGAGAAGCAAAAACATTACATTTTGCACTTCTATTTGATAGATACAAGGAACATCCATATGAAGAGATTAGGCAGTTGGATTTACTCCTTCAGAGTGAGGGAAATGATAATTATTTTGTATATAACAACTGGATGGGATTGAATTGTGTGGTGAAACAAAGCACTGTGAACTGTAAACACCTTTCTACACTGTTCCTTGGAGGAGAGAGGACCCCAGTGCCTCTGACCCCCACCACAATGCTGAGCACTATAAGCATCCTCAGTGCCAAAAGACTTTTTTTTCAGGTTCAGCTCTGCAGGAAAACACAGAATGTATGTAAGAAACTTTGAGATCTGTTTTAGAAAACCCAGTGGAGTAATAGTGCAGCTCCTGCAGTTCACAGACATGTTGAAGTTGCACAGTGCTACAATCAATTGCCATCTTAGAGTTTGCTGCATGGCTGTTGAAAAAAACTTGGGTTAGAAATACAGCCCACATGTCTGCCTTGCTCTGCCAAAGATCAGTCAGAATAATGAGAAAGGAAAATGAAGGCTCAGAACAGGCCTTAATGTGCTGACTGTACTCTTCCCAGATTGATTTTCAGTGAGTTCTTGTTCTTACCTTCTGTGACTGTTTGAAGGAGGAAAAAAAAAAAAGAAAAAGAAAGGAAAACACTTTTTCAATGAGATCCATGCATTTAGATTGCCCTAAAAATTGCATAAGAAAAATGATATTTAATAAAATTATTAGGGAGATCCGGCAGGTTCAATCAAGTGTGATATGACCTAGTACAGAATAAAGACTCGTGTTCCTTGAAAGACTAAAGATTGAGATGAATCCAAAAAGCAACCAAGCAAATGCTCCATGGGGGGCTACTATGGCAACAAGCTCTTCTGGGTTTATGAGCCCTACAGCACTCGTGTTCCTTGGGAGCCCCCCCGCGCATGGGATCCAAAAATCAGAGCTGATAGAAATGAGCAGGAAGGAGCAGCACAGGCTATGCCAAGCCCAGCATTTCAGCCTGCACAATGCTGAGCCAGGATGCAGAAGTAAACTGAAACGATGCATTAGAGCAGAAGCTATCAAGAACCTGTTGTCACTCAAGGTTTTATGTGAAACTGCTAATTTTAATTGCAGCTTTTCATTGCTATTTTTTAACTTTACAACAGCTACAATGGTAGTGTAGGAGCTGGGGGGGACCCCAGGAATTAGATTCATTTTATTTGAGGTGTCCCCACTTTTAGCCATTCACATTTTTGCTAGACAAGTAAACTCACAAGAGCCAGCAGAGAGAAATGAGCGTTTCTGAAGCACAGTTCTCTGCTGATATTTACATATCCACTTCAAGGAGAAATGAACTGTGCTTCATAAGCAGCTTTTTCTTTCCTCAGAATGCAAAAGAAAGCTAGACAATTTGTTCAGATGCTGATAACAAGAGATATACCATGATATAAGAAATGATATATCACAATATATCTAAATGATAGAACCTTATTTAAATCCTAACCCAAACACTTTATTTTCACACTTTTTCACCAGTGGATCACTTTCTCCTTCCCTCCCTAGACTGTCTAGGAGGCTTTTTTCCTGTTAAGTGTTCAGGCACTATATGGGACCACACCTGTGGGAAAAAGACTGGGGTTATAATGAAAGAAAAGTGGAAAGTTATAGACACAATTATAATAGTATGGAAAACATAGAGGGAAATGTGGTTGCTACTCCTTGCATGGAATGCAGTCAGCATGTTTGACTTCCCCCACACAATAAAATCTAAAGGGGACTAAAAGGGGGATAGAGCAGAGTGGAGACACCAAAGCCAAACTCTGCCAAAACCACTGCAGAGAATGAAACCCAGTGGTACTTTTAGCTGATAAACAGCACCTGAAAACCAAGGGACATAAAAGAGGATGTCCTGCTGTTGAGCCAGCAACCACAGTGAAATTCCTCTCCTCAGGTGTGATACTGACACAGATTTCCATCCCAAGCTTACCTCAGAGGTAATACTACCTCAAGGCACAACCACCCCTCTCTGAGCACTATGTATGACGAGAGTCACTCAAGCTCCATTTAAATGTAAAGAAATAGTATAAAAGTAGTGAAGAATGGGGAGAAGTCAGGGAAGACTCCATTGTAACTTCTGGGATCAGTCAACAGGCTGAACCTGTGTTCTTCCCAGTAGGGATGCGTTGGGTACAAATTATACTCTACGTGTGCTGAAAGGTAGTCTTGAGTTAGCTTTGAATTATTGCTTTGAACATGTTTTTGCAGTCAGATACTATCACAGGCAATCCTTGAACCTTAACTAACCTGTCACAATTTTATTGACAATGTTATTCCATAAACTGTTAGCATGAGTCTTTCAACTTGCTGGCAGTTGTTGGCAGCAGGTAACACATTCACTAAAAGGTGTGGAGGCCCAGGAGGAGGTGTCTCTGTTGCTGTGTGGCCCTGCACAAGTCGGTCAAACTGCCCTCTGAACCCAGCAGGACTGCTCAGTGAAGGGTCCCCACAATGGGACACAGACAGATTGGTTGGGTACAAGTACTCAGCTTTTCTTGGTTGACAGACTAATCAAACACCAAGGGCTTGAGGAGATCTCCGCTTTTCATGTGACAGCACCACTTGATTTCCCCATCACACATAATTTCCCTGCTTTGCTGATTCTAGCCTCTTCCCACATTCTCTTGCACTCTCATCTCTCTCTAATGTTATTCTTGTTACTACCTTCTTGTAAGAGTTTATTTCAGAACATTTTGATTGTGGCAAAAAATATTTTGACCAGCAAAGCTCAAAAGGCAGTGCAGGATTTTATATAATCCAGAACTATCCTGCACTGTGGTCACTGCTGTACTTCCTTTACATATCATAAACATTTCCAGAATGAAACAGCATTGGTTAGTGTCTTTTGATTGTAGATAACGATAACAACCAGTGCACAAGATTAATGTATATTCATGAGCAGAATTATAGCCGTGCATGAAAGCACTACATTAGTGCTTGGTAATCAACATCTGCTTTACAGGGTTTTTTTATATTTTAAAGTTAGCACAGTCACTAATCAAAGATAATTACCCCATTGCCATTTGAAATATTTATCACAAGTTTGTAGTAGGAAGAACAAGAAGTACAGTTTTTTTCTGTACAGTTGCATACAGTACTAACTAAAGCAGGGCAAATAACAGTGCGGCTTTGCAAAGCTTCTTTGTAGAGTTTTGACATGGAAATAATACTTGTAAAGTAATATTTTTTTTATCTGAATACATTTTTCTACTTAAGAATCACAAGTTCCTAGTAAATAATAATAAACTATCTGCAGCAGGAAGTAGAGAATCACTGAATCCTCTCATAATGGTAAAACTAAGGTACAAAATGGAGAAGCTTCTGAAGAAGTGATAAAATCAAGGACAGCATTCAGATCCTCTTGCTCTTACTCCTCAGATTTAGACAACCTTCTGAAAATAAGAATGGAAAGGAAGGATCATTTCCATTCTTTTCAAACCACAGAAGGATATGACAATAATGTTTTCATTGTGGATGACTACATATTAATTATATAAGAAGGATAATTAAGAGGACAACCTAACAGTGTTTCATTTAAAACTACAAAATACCCAAATTCATACAAAAAATACAAATGGAGGAAGGTTTCTAACTTTCTAAATTTGGATTTGAGTTAGATAACATTTATGTCTGCTCAGATTAGATGAGTACTTTACAAAGAAAGAACAGACCAAGTGACCTCAGCCTCTCCTCAAAAGACTTTTCCTTCAGGCCCTTCACCATCCTTCATGGCCCCCCTTTGGATGCTCATGCATGTATTGCAAAAAGTGCTTACATGTTTGTTCATGTATGTAAGTTATTAAATTTGGCTTACAAAATTATTCAAATATTAGTTACCTCTTAATTTAGGGGGATTTTTTAGCCTTTTTAACTGGGTGCTATAATTTTCCATTAAATTGTCAAATGGGAATGTGTAATCATAGGTGAAATTGATATACTCTTTCTGTTGTCTATTGTACCAGGAAACCTTAAACTTCCACCAGCATTGAGATGGGATACACTGCTTCAGGAGTCCCGTGCCATCAGTTAACACCAAAACAATTTTATCCTGTTAAAACCATCAGGCTGGGAGCTGGTCACTAGAGGTGAGCAGTACTGCAGAGTGTCATTGTGTCATTTTGGCTTTATTGGCTCAGTCCTCAGGCTCACATCACCTGGGCCCCTGCAAAATTTTGCTTTAAGTCCTGGCAGTCCTGCCTCTTCCCTGTGGCTTTCTGGAGCAGTAAAATCAGTTCCATGCCATTTATTCGGGAAGGGTCGTTCAGGAAGGATCCTAAACCCAAGATGCTATCAACAATCTGTGAATGTAATGATCTTCTGGCACTTTTCAGATCAGTCCTGTTTGAAAATCTAGCCATAAAATTAATTTGTGAGAACTGTGCTCCAACTCCGGTGCCTTACTTCACTTCCCATTCTGTGATTCTTCTTTTACTAGCAATTCAAACTCCAATAAAACCCCAATGAAAACCACAGCATGAAGTTTTGTCTCAAATGTGATGTGCTGCTAGGTGTCTGTTCAGATTTCTCAGTGGCAGGCTGTAGCTCTTTTCATGTTGACCATTACCAAGGCAGAGCAGCTTAACACATCACCTTGGAAATCAATGACTACACGCAGCAAAAGCTCAAGGTCTGTTCACAGGCACAACATGCTCCACGACCTCCCCCACAGCAATCCAGATGGGTGCCTTGTGAACAGCCTGCACTCTTCTGCTCCAATGGCACAGCCAAGTGGCTGCCACAGCTGCCAGGGCATGGACCTCACTCTGCCATCCACAGAGACTCTCCTTATTCCTTACTTACAGAGGGACTTGGCATTAGAGGGTCCCTACTTCCCCAGATAGCAGTTTTGACTAAAGAACAACTCACAAATCAAGGTTAAACATCTTTCTGAATCAAGGTTTTAAGGCAAATTTTCACTGTGCTAATGCAGAATGAAAGAGGAGTCCACATCCTACTGCAGCATGGACTAAGAGGAGTCTCTTAATCAAGCAGTTGCTATATTTTGGCAATGGAGCCAGCGCCTGGCTCTTCTGCCAATGCCAGTAGAGATATCTCTGCCACAAAAATCCTCCAGCAGGCAGCAATTGCAGAAATTACAAAGTCTTGCACACTCAGGGCCTGCACAGAGCCCACGTTGCCTCAGAAGTGGCTAATACTAACTGGGAAATGAACAGGGATGATGCATCAAATAGGCAGAAAACCAGTGAAGGGTTACAGTGCCCCACCACATTGTTTTTCAGGATTAGGATCATTTCCATCACATTTATGAGAATATCAAGTTCTCAGGTAGTCAGGAACACAACTGTACTATTCCCCAAAGACAACAGTTAAAACATAATCAGCAATCACTGTTTGAAACTGAATAACCCTTAAAAATGCTTAGTTTGAAAGAGAACTTCAAACAACTCTCATATTAAGCTCTGACATACTGTGACTCTTTGAAGAATTAAACAGATAAAGTTTGTACCTCTAGGCATCAACTTCTTCAGGTCTTAGAGCAGCTTTGCTTGTCTGTAGTTATGTGATGATGATGAGCACTGCAAAAAGAGATGAGAAATGGTCCTGAACTCCACTGCAGAGTAATAAACACATCAACATGCCATTATAAGCAGAAATTACTGCAATCTCAATACTGGAAAATTAATGATGGGGGGAGGTGACACATGCATAGCCACTGAAAGCAGGACAGGATTTTTATTGGCAGTATCCACTCATTTATGCTGCAAGTTCACATTCCTCATATGCTTAAGAATTAGAGTCCATTAAGTGGGAGGGGGACAGAAGAAGAATAATTTTCATTACTTTCCACAACACACTGGGGGGGGGGGGGGGGGGGTGAAGAAGAGGAATACACCACTTTTTGTTTTCCATAGAACAAACTCTCCCCTTTCCATGAAAATGTGCTTAACTAAAAAAGAAAAAAAAAATCTCTGTGTGTTCAGAATCACACTAGTCAGGATTTAATAATAGAGCTGCTCTGTAGATCTTCATGTCTCCAAAAAGGCTAAAGGAGCTATCTCTTAAAACTGGGTTGGGAACAACCCACAGATGTGAATATACTATTGGTAGCCTCTGAGTGGACTGGAGAGCCCCATAGAGAGCCTTGAGGCAGTGGCAGGCCATGGATTACTGCATTCCTGGTGCTGATGTGTAAAGGCAGTGATGTGAAAAGCCATAGCAGGTCCTGTGAGGCATCCTTGGGAAGGGGGCAGAAGGGCACACAACATTTCAGGAAGATCAGACTAAGAAATAACAGGTCTCAATTTATGGATACTCTGGAACTTGATTAAGTCAATGCCCCAGTTTGTCCAGTTTTACATACAATGACTAGGAAAAATAATGACTTTAAGTGATTAATTACACAGCTAATTGAGTTACTTAATGCTGCACTATACATGGAAAATATCCTCCAAGCAACATGAAGTGGTATAGAATAACCTCTGGATCCTAGCCGTGCCCCCTTCCTGGTTTCTGCAAAAATTAATCCTTTTCTTGCTCAGACCAGGACAACTATTCACAGCAGAAAAGCTTTTGGATCTACTCTGTCTTTCTTGATGGACAGGAGAGAAATTCATTTGATGGGCTGGAGGAAGCTATGATCAATGGTGCAAATTTTCTCCCAACACCTTGCATATATGGTTTGGTCTCAGTTAAAAATAAGGTATTTGTTACAATTGGTGTGGAATTTATTTTAAAAAACAGCCTGGGAGAACAGGATTCCATGCATAAAACTAAAAGCAGTTTTGAACCAGGGACCAAATGCATTTGGCTTAAAAACTGAAATGCTTTTTGCCAGATCTAGCATGCCATTTCTGATGACACATCATTTATTATACAAACCACATGTATTAATTATTGCTAATTTTATGCACTGTCCAGAATAATTTGGGTTGCACTGCTATCAAAGCATTTCAAAGTTTCCACAGACTCCTAGAAGTTACACTCCTGATGAAAGTTGTGGTTGTTCCACCTGGAAAAGAGAAGGCTATGTGGGGACCTCACAACAATAGTCCAGTACCTGAAGGAACCTGCTGGGAAACCAGAGAGGAACCCTTCACAGGAACTGTAGTGACAGGACAAGGAGCAATGGGTATAAACTGAAAGAGGGGAGATTTAGGCCAGGTATCAGGAATAAATACTGTACCATGAGAGTGGTGAGATATTGGAAGATACTGCCCCTCCACATTCCCTCATGTGGGGGGGATGGGATTAGTTGATCTTTAAGGCCTATTCCAACCCCTTAGCATTCTATGATGCTATAATTTTTCATTAGCTTAGTATGCATTTCAAAGTGCAGTGAGCTGTTTCGTTTTATGACTTTGATTATGCAAGACCATAAGCTGCTTCATGAATTATATTATAAAGGCATTTTCATTCTTAAATTGCAATTACATAGCAAATGTGAAATCAAATAAAATGCTGGGGTTTGAAGTCAGATTAGCAGAAGTACAGACATCTCTAAGAGAGATACCACCACCAGGGCCAAAAGCTGAAAACAGGTGCAACTCCTTGGAGTAAATTTAATGTCGGTAGTAAAATCAGTCAAAAGGAATTGATTTGGTTTTTGTCTGATAGAGAAAGGTTTGTGGCTGCCTGTATGGTTGCTTCCTTACTCACATCACCAAGAATCCTTCATTCTTCAATTCTTTCACGGATAGACTAAATAAAATCCTGACCTAGTTCTCTCCTGAAAGTTTGCTGCCCTTTGTGTGACATCTTCTGATCAACTGAGGCGAGGAGAGAGCAGAGATGAAGAGTGAACAGAATTACTGAAGCAATGTTCTTGCCACTGAAAGGAGGGGTACTCTCCCGCTAGTCATCACAGAAGTGGTGCAGGGAGGACAAGGGTTGCATTCTCAATGCAGAACAGCAATAATGTCAAGATCTATGAAAGCTTCTCTTGGAACAGGAAAATCTCACACAGAGAATCTCTAACAGTATCCCACAAGTGAGGTGTAACATCTTCACAACTTGGAATAAAATGCCTAATTTTTTTTGTACAAGTCTTACGTTTTCTGAGGATAATTCTCGACACCTGTCATCCTAGCTTCTGATAGAAAAGCCAAAAATTCTCAGAATACTTCAGAACACATTAAAGGAAGGAAATATTATTAAGAAAATGCCCAAGAACCACAGTGTTTGAAAGCAACAATTAAAAAGAAAGTCAATGTGAAACAGAAATGTACAAAGGCACATCTTGATTCCCATGCCAAGTACTTGGAGCTCAGTTGTATTGACCTATCAGGAAGACTGTGCCTAAAAATTCACCACTTGAGAGTTATTTACAGCTTACAAAAATTCCAGATAAGCAAAAGAAGAGAGCTAATTCCAACCTTTTTAGTAGCTCCATCAGAAGTGAGAACAATAGAAAAGAGATGTTTGGCCAAGGTAAGAAGAGGGCATGGGAGAAGAAGGACAAATTAATCTCTTTTGAGGGCCACTATGCTTTTGGTAGTTTAGACTCCCTAAACCTTCTTCTATATACATTAATCTCTTAAAGATACCTCAAAGAAGCAGCTTGAGTAGATGCTGAAAATAAACAAGTGTGTTAGACTTCTTGCAGAAGAGGACTAAGACCAACATATACGAAGGAATCTAGCCCATGGTGTTTCTGTGACTGATCATTTACAGTGACAGACAGGATATATAGCCTGAGGATTTCTTTCCATCCTTCCTTTTCAGTTTACTTCATAGAAGTACAAAACAATAATCTTCTTATTCAGAAAGACAAAAGGCAAATCTTTATTCCAACTCCTCACCTATAT
>JAHLSL010000073.1:564736-672786 GCA_025920805.1 Petroica traversi | reverse complement strand
TGCTGGTAGTAGAGAAGTAGCACACTTCACTTGTCTTTCAATACACTAACTTAATATTCAAACATATCTATCTCGCAAAATATCAAATGAAACCCCATGGAAATCCAAATTTTTACTGAGTTTTAGTATGCAGAAGTAGTGGAAATTTCAATGAACTAAGTTTTATTGTCCTTCACAGAAAATCAAAAGCTACAGGAAAACTCCATAATTTTATTTACACCTTCAACAACCATCTTCTCACTAGAAAATATTTTACATGATTTTGTTATTTTAATTTATTTTTGAAAAAAAAATAAATTAAAACCAATAGTTGAAGGTACATAATCACTTCATTAACACCTATTTAACACTACTCATATTAGTTACTGACTTCATGGAAGGTAAGTTATCCCAGTAGGCTTCTTCACAACATGGACATGAAATTTTCACCCACATGGTTGATCCTGCAAGCACAACGGCATCTGCTTGGAGGAACAGTGACAGTGTGCAAGGTAGGGATAGTTTGCTACTGACTCCACTGTCCTCTGCAACATGTCACAACTTTGGGGGTTTCAGCATTCACTCAGGTTTGGGTTCTGTGTTTCTAACTTACCATGATTGAATACAACATGATTAAATCAGCGCTTTGCCACATAAACTGGATTGGAGAAAGGTGGATCTCCTTAGTTAGGCAAGGAAGACAGGGACATTGCATATTAATAACACCAATTAATAAAAGCCTTTTGAGTACAGCTCTGCTGAAGAGTCAATGTGGATGCAGATTCCAGCCCCAGGTGGCATTTCTAAACCCATGTGCATCTCAACATCTCACAGCTCACTGCTACACATATAAGATAATTATCACTGTTTTTGTATTAGCAACTGGTTTTGAGCAACTTTCTAGTTTTCAAAAGTTCCATATGGTACAAAGAAGAAATTGATTTCTTGATCAAAATTTGCATTTCTATTCTGACATTCAACCCAGTTACTTTCATTTGTTTATTAAAATTCTTCCACTCCTAAAATTTTCAAGAAGATCGTATAATTTTCTCCTTATAATATTCCAGAGGGAAGGATCTGAAAATTCTTTGCTACATTTCAACTTACATCTGTTTAAAGCACAGAATTTTCAAGCCTTTAGAATTTGATTACATGTTTGTGGGGATGGAGAAGCAGTGCTGAGGCAGGAAGAGGAAGCAGTAAAAGCCAGGCACTTAATTTTCAAATCTAGGAATTATATTATTTTCCAGTGGACACAAAACTTGTCCTCTGGCCAAGACTGCAATCAATTATATGAAAAGTTTTAGAACTTTCATTAGAATGGATGGTCGTTTTAATTACTTAATACATAATTGCTTCACAACAAAGCCCAGTCATCTTTGTGGAGACGATGCTGGAGGACCAAAGGAGCACAGAACAGTTTAGCCAACTAAAATAACTCTCCATGATCTCCTGTACTGAGGTGAGAGAAGATCCTACACTAAGGCATCTTCTTGGCACCTTACTTGGAGAGGTCCTGGCAGAAATCAAGTCTCTGTTCAGCTTTCATCTTAGGCATTGCATGACCAGCACAAACACACTTTGCTCTAAAGTGAGAGCTTGACTCACATGAAAATGTCAGATGTTCTGTCAGGAGTATCTGTGAAAAGAGCATGGATCTTAAAATATATAGAAACCCATGTCATATACCACAGTTCTCTTACATTAGAATCTGTGGAAATGTAAAACCAAAAGATTTTTGGTATTCTAAGAATAAATTAGACATATACACCAGTAACACTGGAGAAAATTCATTCTTGTAGTTTGTTTAGCAGACGTTTGTTATATGCTGGTTTATGAGTAAAATGTTTTAGTTTAAATTAAGTCAGGAAGAAAAATCAGGACATGGAGAATGTAAAGAAAACCTCAGCAAGGCATTGTAGGGAGGATGAACTCTTTACCTCCATGCTTAGAAACAGCCGGGAGAAAATAAAGACACCCATTATTTCATCCATTTACTGCTGGTGAAATAATCATGTAATCAGAGATGCAATCTGTCCTGGAGCAGGGTTCCTCTGACACTGAACTGAATTCCATGCTGAGGTTCCCACCAGCAGGTGCAATGACACACTGACACACTTCTCTCCTTTCACCTTACCACATATCAGTCTCAACCTCATAAAATATTCAGCATTAGGACTTTCACCTTCCATTAAGTTTATAAGATTCTCTCTATTTCATATTTCTTTAAGACCATTTCTACGGATATCATTTTTATATTATATAATGATGAGTTATATTTAATGATCAGTTTAGTAAAGTGGCTTTTTAAAAGTCTCATCTTTGGAATATCTTTTTTCCCTAGGACCTGTTTTCTCCTCTTATACTTAGGAGTCAAGAAGGTTCTGCTTGACCAGCAAAGTGGACCAATTTGTGGTCTCAATGAAAAAGAAAACAACATTGAAACAAAACTGATGTGATTACTAACCAGTACGACTGAGAATTGAGATCCATTATATCCATGTATGACAGCAAGAGCATTCACTACTCATACAGAGAAAAACAGAAAAATAAATATCCAGCAAATATAAATATTCTACATATTATGTGAAGCAAAATCAAAAGCCCACTGATTAGAAAGTGACTGCAGCAAACTGTAATCAAAGTTTCGATTTTAATTTTTTGCTTCTTTGGCTGTTTCAAAGGCTTCTTCATTCTCTAACATAATATTAGAAAATTTAACAAAAGGAAGCTGAATGGGTATCTGAAATTTTGAAGTTGCTTTTCACCTTCTCTATCATTATTCCTAGAATTTTAGAAAAGTGAATCCAGCTCGAATACATCCTCAGATTACTTGGTTGAAATGCTTTGTGCCTACAAATCACCAAAGTGTACTTGTCTGAAGAGAACATCCTTGGGGAGAAAGGGATGTGTGACTCCTCCTGCCTCCATGCAGAATCAAAAACCTGAAAGAAAATTAGCTCAACATATAGAACTAATTCTAATCATTCATGTCTTTCACGCATTTTAGCTGAGCCTTCCCTTTGCTCCATACCTGTCTTGATAATCACTACAAAGTATGACTTGAACATCAGACAGTGTTGTCATTAGAAAGTAATTAGTTTTAATTTGTTGTTAATGATAATAAGACCAGCAATGGGGGTTTGTTTAAAACTCTGAATCTCTTTTACAGTGATTCTTAGTTAGCCTCATTTTTATGGTGCTGTAAGACTACCATTCCTGATTACATTACTCCTTGTTCATGCAGGTATTAATCTTTCACAGATAACATGGCCTGTTTCTAATGAATGCCTTAAGCCTTAGAATAAAAGCACTCAATTTAGGTTCTTTAGAAATAGCGTCTCATTGTAACCACATAGGAGATTGATTAAATACCTTGCTGTCCAAATGGCTTCGGAAAATTAATGGACCCAATCGAAGCAAAAACCTCTATGTTCTTTTCTTGTAACAAAATAAGGACAACCTAAACGTAAAAAATTGCCAAGGAGATTATATAAGCAATCAGCTGCTAACAATGCTTTTCTAAATGAGCCAATGTATCAACATTATGCAGAATTCAGGCTTTATTCAGGCTTCATTGGGAAGAGCAATTATACCAGAGAAATAATAGTAGAATTTTCTCTCTTGTTAATAAAGGGTGGTAGTAGAATTATTGAGGTTATCATAAAACCAGTGAGATATTTTCAGACTGAAAGATGGGAAATTTAGGTTAGATATACAGAAAAATTTCTTTACTGTGAGGGTGGTGAGGCACTGGAAGAGGTTGCCCAGAGAAGTTGTGGATGCCTCATCTGTTACAACCCACATCTAAGACAGGGCAACTAAGACTCCTGTTAATAAATCCTTTGGGGTGAATCAGAGTGAAAGAACACTGAATGACCAGTGTGTATATGAAGAAGATTTATTTTAGAACTATGTAATTGCAGTGGAAAGAATGTGGCCATTTTGGTTATTTTCCATAGAAGTATGAAAATTCATTAAGAAAATATATAAGGAAAAGAAAGTGAAGGATAGTGGATAGTATATTGTGAAGAGGAAAAATATCACCA
Organism: Petroica traversi; assembly: GCA_025920805.1. Lineage (NCBI taxonomy): Eukaryota > Metazoa > Chordata > Aves > Passeriformes > Petroicidae > Petroica > Petroica traversi. The sequence goes on along the minus strand of JAHLSL010000073.1, from coordinate 668,758 downwards.
TCTGTGGATCTAGCAACAAGACCTGATCATAGCAATTTCAATGTCTGTGGTTGGAGTGATGGTCACAGTCCTGATCTGTTTGGGGTGAGTGTCCACAGAATAAAAAGTTTATCGAGTAGTACACATTCAAGTTAGGAATGTATAGATCCCTCCCCAGGGAGGGGATTCTTTGTGTCTGATGCAATGCTATGGGGTATGTGTAGTGTTCTGATGGAGAGTTTCTGATAAGAATTGGGGGGTGCTTTGGGGTCCTTGGTGGTCCATAGCCCCCTCTGGGAATATGACTGCTGCTGCCCCTGCTTCTTGTGCTGCACAGCTGGGTGCTGTGTGGTCATCACGGACCTGAATAGGAATATTGGCTCCAGAAAGGTGCTGCCCTACCTTTGTACAGCCCCCAGCTTTCCAGGCACATGCTGTCCTAGCTTGACTTCTTGAATGGTCATCAGAGTTTGAGGCATAGCAATGCATTAAATCCTTACTGCCCAGCCTTCTCCACCATCCCTGGCAGTGTTTAAGGCTAGGCTGGATGGGGCATTCAGCAACCTGGTTTAGTGTAAGGAATCCCTGCACATGGCAGTGAGGTTGGAACTAGATGATCTTTATGGTCCCTTCAACTCAAATCATTCTAAAATTCCATGATTCCAAGACCTAAGATTCGGTATTTTCAGAACGAGACATGAAAAAGCAGGAAAATGTAGGTCACTTGTTTATTCCTATCACAAATAACTCGATATGGGTTTCCAGACTGTCATTGATATCAGCTTCTGAGCTCTCTTCTGCATGTCATATGTGCCTAAATATGCACGTGGGGAAATCATTTCACACTGCTCTCTAACAACAAAAGGCACATATCATCTCACTGGACGTGCACAGGAAAAAGCCATCAGGACAATAACCTAGTCCTACCTCACCTCTTTATGTAGAATGCCTTTATACTATGTATTTTGGCAAGCAGAAATATTACATATTTATTTAGTATGTGATGCAATGGCGTTCCCTCAGATTCTTTGATGCTACTGGACTGGAACTAACAACTAAAAATCTTCAGACAGAACTGTCACTAAGGTTAGTTGCTTGCAGAGAAAAGACGTCCATGAATTTGGAAGAATCTTTTAGATTAGTTTGCTCTGTGCTCTTACACGCCTACATGTGAGAACAAATTGGTATGCTGACAGTCAAAAAATGAAGCAATTAAAAGAGTGGAATTTAAGTTGCTGCCAGTATCACATGAAACTGCAGGAGAAGAGTCTGAAATTTAAGAACAAAAGATGTAAAAAGAGGTGAGCAACAGCAATACTCTCTGAATCAGGTATTTAAATGAATGGTCAAATGAAGGCACTGAGGAACATAGCAAAGTGCAGGACATAAGGACATTTTGCAGAAGATAAGCCTGGAAGGCAAGCTGAAAATCTTTCTATAATATCTGCCTTAAGATATGCTGATTTAGTTAAGGAAGACAGCTTTAGACAAAAGAATGCAAATTGGTTATATGTAGTTATTTACAGGAGAGTTCCACTCGCAGGTGAAGAGAGCATCTCTTTAAACCTCAAAGCCCCAGGGTGCACAGGACCAACCCAGAGAAGGCAGCTGGCTGGCATCTGCACAATACACATCCTGGGAGATGAAGTGCACAACAGCATATGCTGCACATGTTGTGGAGCTAAACTGAGTCATCAGTACAACTGGCTTCTCCTCTTACCACATTACTAAATTCTGTCCCTCTGCTAAAATTAAAATCCAGGCTCCCAATCCTACAGCTGAATAGGTTGTTGTGCTGAAATTACTCCATTAATTTCAGTATTCCAGTCTGCAGAAATCTCTGCACAACAGCTCATTAAAACCTTCAAAATTTCATAACAAACCCAAGAATGATATCCTTAAGTTTCCCTTTATTAAAATAAACTGGCATAAAATGCAGTACTTAAAGTATCCTAACACTGTGTCAAGTAAAAATTGTGAACTTTTCCTTCCTTGAAAGAAAGCATTGCTATGTTTAAAATGCTACATTTTCTCCAACAGCCCATCTCTAATATGAAAATTAATGTGCCCTGCCCGAGAGCCTCTGCAATAATATTGAATGCATTAAAAATTGCTACTTCTATTGGATACTGATTAGTTGGCTTTTAAAGTATAACATGGCCAGTCACAATTACATTTTATTGATTTACATTTTTTGTTACATTTTACGTAGCACAAAATTAATTTCCGAATTATTATGAGGTTAGCAAACATTCTAGCTAATTTGAGAATTTGAAAAATCCTTCCTGAATTAACACAGGAAAAAGCGTAGGAAAAACTTCAAAAGTGTAGCATTGTGGTAGCTGCCAGAGGTACTTCACTGGTGTGGCAATACTGATGGCTAAGCCTAAAAGTCTCATCATGTGCCAAAGCATCGCAACAGTTAAAATAACCACAGAACCCAGTGCTTTGTACCACAATTATTTTTTAAAAAGGGGGTTTTGCCTAAAAATAACAGGCTTTGTGGCTTTCCAAAAGGAAATTAAAGAAGTGTTCTAATGATTGTCTTGATTTTATTCTAATTTTTTTTTAAGAAAGAATGTGAAGGAATTACTAGCTAGAAGATGTTGGGAAGAGGGGTAGATCTGTCTCTAAATATTTCCATTGATCTGGCATATTTTTAATACAATTGAATAATGAAAAAATTAAGAATAATTAAAAATTTGCAGCATCAAATAAATTCCCTTATTCCTTTCAAATAAAGTAATAATATAATGAGTCATAATGTGGAATTGTGTGGGCCTAAGATCTCTGAGTCATCTTTAATCTGTTGTAACAAGTTAGCACTGAAATTTAGACTAAATAAATTTCACAGATGCATTCCCAGTTTTCATTGGGTTTGTAAAATCATTTTTACAGCCTGCAGCTGACAATCCTGCCCACATCTACTCCACCAGAGAAGCTCCACTCTCATGGACCTTTTCTTTAATGTGGGGCCAGTCATCTCCAATGGGTGGCCTGTTACTGGTCAGGCAGGCACTGGGGCAAAGACCAAACCACGCTCCTCTCCTGAGCAGGGGATCTCCAGCACCAGCCAGGACAGCTGAGCTGAGCCTTTCCTGCAATCAGGCAATACTGATATTGAGGTCTTGCTGCACTTCAACTCATCTTGGCAGAAAAATCTAGTTTCTTCCTTCATCTAAAGTGAGACTTTGCCACAAGAAAAGGGAAATTCTATGTAATTATTATTGCTGCCTGATTTTTTTTATATAGTCTTATATCTAGACTGGCACCTTCCATGACTGCTGTAGAAACACAAGCCAGAGTTGACCCAAGCCCTAGGAAAGTTAGAGGGCCTTCTATTCAGCTCTAAACTTAAATGGAACCATGAAGCACCAACTGGATGAGGCTCCAGAAGTTCTTTAGTGTATATGGTCTAACATCTCTTGCCTTAAATGTTGCATCATTAACTTTAAAACTAAGGAAAAATAAACATAAAAAGAAAAGGAAATGGTGGTTAATTATTTTAGAATTACTTTTAAAAGAAATCCTCATGATTTCAGATGTTGGAAAATTATTGAGAACTGTTTCCCAGTTTTAAAATTATTGAACCACTGTGAAGACAGCAATTATCAATTAAATGTGAAGACAGGAACAGGTTGTCCACAGAAGCTGTGAATGCTCCATCTCTGGAAGTGTTCAGGGTCAGGTGAGACGGCACTGAGCAATCTGGTCTAGTATAAGGTGCTCCTGTCCATGCCAGGGACTTGGAACAGATGATTTTCCAACCCAAACCATATGAAGATTCCATGAAGATCTGGGCCTGGTGAACTCAGCAAGAGGAAACGTGCCTGTTGTGCACTGCCTCTGAGAGGGCAGTGAAGGCACAGGTTGTCTATGCACATGAGCTGCTGAGTTTGCTGCCACAAAAATTATATTGATGCCAGAATGATTTTTCTTTTGTATTTCCTTCGTATATAATCGTAGCTCTATTTTTGCGTAGTTATATAGTTCCTAGGTAGCCCCTGTACTTTTCCCTACCCTCATACGTAGAAAGACAAAAGTATTCCAGAGGCTTCAAACTGGGGGGGTCCGAGGCCCCTATCCTGTCTTGGTTCTTCCTGGGATCCACGTTTGAAACCAGCTCTTTGAGACACATTTCCATAAACGAAGTTTAGTTTCTATCTGAAGTGGGCCTACAGAAAGAGGAGGAACAAAAAGGGGGAATTACCTCACCACTTATGTCTTTAAATGCAGATTTTTGTCAACCATGCTAATTTGCTAAATTATTCACCCCATGTCGGGGGTGGGCATTTTCCATATCTGTGCCTTGGAGGCCTAAAATAAAGACCAGCCTTTATATTGCCTCCTATACTAACACTATCTCAAAAGTGTTTTAATTCTAGGTCTTTAAAGAATCAATATTTAGTCTGCATCCACAGACTCAGCAAGGCCTGTAGCTGAGTACTAGTACCCAGACTGAGTACTAAAGGACAGCAACATCCTTGGCTGTGCCGGGTTTGTCCCCTCAGATGGCACAAGTACAGCTTTGTCATCTGTGTGCTACGCTGGTGGATGATGGAGCCCAACACTGATCATGCAGTGCTGCCACCAGACTGGAACAGGCCTGTCCAGACTCTCTGCACTCTGAAGATTTTCATTTAGAGCTCTTAGCATATTCCTCTTCTGGGCCCCTAACGTCTCCTGAGGTCTGCTGTTGAGCACATGGCCAAGCAATATGGATGTACCTTAAATCTACAGAAGAGCTTTGGGTTGGAGCAGGCTCAGGATGGTACTCAAATATAAACCCCACCAGGCTTCAGAAGCATAAATGAACTCTTCAGTAGCATGTGAAGGAAAAGCAATCAATCTGCATGTTCAGCAGCTGTTCACAGAATCAAATACCCAGAGAGGGCTTGAAGTACAACATCTGAGAAGATTTTGTAAATGAGGAGAGCACAACATCTACTTGCAAATGCCAGTAAAGCATTCCCATCCCTTTGATTTTATCTGATACTCTGGAAATGTTTCAAGTCTTATGCTCACAGAAGTGGCTCTATTTTCTGTAAGAACAAGAGAAATAATTGGCGATAATTTTTTTTTTTTGTGTTGTACCAAATCATTTTAAAATGGCATAGCACTTTTTCATGCTTGCTCCTATCTAAATTTTGTTATGCTTTGATTTATTTTAGCAAAATCAGCTTTGTGATAAAACTGTGTATTTTATTTTTCTTTTATAAAACCAATTTTAATGTACTCATTTTCTTCGAGGCCTCATAAAATGAATTACTAAACAAATTAAATTTCTCCCTCACCCAGTATCTGAAGTAGTTTGGAGTTGTCCATGGTATGGCAGTAACCAAAGATAACTTCTCATTAGCTGGTCATGAGGGAGAGGAGCCTCCCCAGGGAATAAGAATAGTAGAGTGTTGGGAAAGTGTGTCTTTTGGTTTGATGATTCAACTTGCACCTTTCTTACCCCTGAGGCACACCAAGACTGTAAGGGGCATACCCAATTGCTCAGAGTGCTACAGGAAAATGTTCACAGCTGAAGACTAATATTGGACTTCAATATTTCTTCTGGATATTTTGGAATAATGCCTGATTTCTCCTGACAATGTAAGGAACAGCAGATTATGTACAGTGCCTTCATTCCAGAATACTCCCAAGAAGGTCAGAGGATAGTCTGACAGAAACTACATGGTCTTAATCTATTTTTTAACATGGGAAATTAGCACTCAAGTTCAAGTCTGATGTCTGTCTGATGTCACGTGATCTGTGTTTGTTACTAACACTGTCTTGTCAACAAATGTCATAAGGCACAGAAATAAGGAGCCATGCAGGTCACCTGAATTAGAATTAGACAACAAATGTAATAGAAAAAGCCCTAAATCCCGTTTTTAAGATATGGGAGAACCACCAGACTGGGTTCAAGCAACAAACCAAACTCTCAGCAGCAGAATTCAATGGTGAGAACAAGTGTTAGAGGCTCTCACTGACATCTTCCCTTATTCACCCACAAAGTGCCAGGGGCTGCTCCCACCTCAGGGTTGGTAAGGACAACCAAAGTATTTCAGCCAGGAAAAACTCCTACCTAGCCTCACAGAGGGACTTCAGTACTCCATCTCAAAAACATAAGCATGAACCCTCATGAAGCGTGAACCTTCCTCCTTGGGAGCAGGAGTGGAACTACAAAGGCACATTGCAGGATGTCAGGAAGCACAGCAGGCAGCACTGTGGCCAGAGGCAGGTGTAGAACAGCCGCTCAGAGACAACAGCTGAGTGACTGTCATGCTCAGGGAGCTGCAAGTACCAACTAAAACTGAATGCTGCTGCCAAGGGACAGATAACTAACACATGGATGGAGACACAGCAAGCAAGCATACAAAAATCTAGCCATCAAATGATCGAAACAAAACAAAGAAACCCCACTGATGAAAAATCCCCAAGCCAAGCTCAAAAATAAACAGTGAAGCTGGTGTAACAGAAGCTGTGAGTCCATGTTTCATACTTGCAGGCAGGCTAAATAATGATTGCATGTCAGGGCCTATTTTCTATTACTCTACTGTAAAGGACACAAACTCAGAAAGGGAAGATTCCAGGCAATGATGAGGGCACTTGGCATTCTATGGCAGATGGCAATGTAGATGCAACTAGAGAGAAGAAACCTCACAAAGAAGAACTGCAGTCACAGTGCTGAGAAAATCCTTCATTAAATTTGAGAATGCAGATGAGAAGCTGGATGTTTGCTTCAAAGGCAGAATGACAATAAAGGCAGTGAGGACCCAGTGGTCTAGCTGCAGACTAAGCCTTTGCAATAGAACCCTCTGGGTAAAGCAACTGAGCAAATATTAAGAAAAAGAAGGCAACTGTGCTTGTTTTAAACAAAGAGGTTGCAACGAGAGTGGAATTGGGAGGGACTAGCAGAGTAACAAAAGATCTGGAATAGACATCATGTACTCCATCTGCTGCCATAAGGTTTGACTGCTACCTGCTGTTGACTAATTTATAAAAAGTCCATCACTAGGTAGTTCATTTAGATTTAGATACTTGGAGTCCTCTCAGTTATTATCTAATGTGAAGTACTCAGAGCAGCAGACACAAACAGAAATGTCATGTTCCCTACAGCTCACAAAATCAAATGCCTTTCAGTTCCAGCCTTTAATTCATATCCTTTCTTCCAGGTGGTGGCAAGGCACAGATTCAAAGTACAGTATGGCTTGCACCAGATGTTGGCACTCATGCAAGCCTAATTTTGGCAAGCAGGGGAAGAGTCAGGGCACTGAGATCCCGTGGCAGCCATTCTGGTGTTGGCTTGGTGCCTTGAGAGCATGGCAGCATTTCATGTGTGTGTGTCAGCTCCAGATACTTTATGTTCTTTAAAGCAAAGCAAGCCTCCAGCTGTTATAGTGTGGAGAAGCAAACTTTAAGAAACCAAATTAGTGTATCTGATACAGAAATACGTAGAAATGTTTGAACTTGCAGAGTCTGAAACTCTATCTCTGCATATCAACACATTGTGCACTTCAGCCTGATTCAGATGGGCAGCAATTTAGATGACAATGATGATGTTTTAATTACAAGTATTTCCAATTTTGGCTTTTATTGAGCGCAGTGTTGAGTCAAGACAGAACTTGAGCATTTGTACAACAAAATTGACTTAAATAGTACTATAAACTCCAAATAGTTGGCCTATCAAAAACCCACATGAAATGATGCTCAAGTAGTGCTGATGTTTGAATTAGCAGCATCGTGAAAAAGCAGCTACACATTACAAGCTGGAGTGAGCAAACTCAGTTGTTAAATACAGATCATGTGCTGCTTTATTATTTGGCTATTCTCTCCTGAGCATCCTGGATTGAATAGAGCAACTTCAATTCAGCTGTGGCTGAAATTAAGCTAAATAGTATTCCACTGTTACAAAAAGTAGGTGAAAAAGCAAGAAAAGAATCATAAAATGAAGAGCTGAACCACTGTTCCTCTAATTCAGACCTGAGAGAATGGAGGGTAAGAAATGAATGACCACCTGCTACACTTGTAAGTGATAGGGAATAAAATAAAAGCATTATATGGACATATGGCAAGGGCAGTTGCAAGGCATGCCTGAAGCCTGGGTAAGCTTCCAGTTCATAACACAGCAGGAGGACATGATTTTTCGATGATTTTGGTGCTCTAATCCTCACTGAAATTTTGTTAAGTATCAGTGGTAGATAAGCCTTAATTCAAGTTTAGTTTAATACAACTCTAATTTCAACAGGATTATAAGGGGATCACCTCTCTAGAAAAAATATGGAGGGAAATTAAGATACTCTCAGAGACGTCTTCATCTAACGTGTCCTAGTTAGCAGAAGAGACACACACTCTCTTTCAAACATGCTAAAAAGCCTTATCCTGGGGCAACATGGCAAGGATTCAGGAACACAGACAAATCTCTCCATATCACTGGATATGCCTTGCATTTTAATCATTTGACAGAGAAGACAGCCAGGGGTCTGAAGGCAGGAGGAGGCAAAGTGTGAGGTGGGGCTCTATTTGGCTCACTGGTCATGGATTAGTTACTTGAGGTGAAAAAAGATTCCAATAAGAGATCATGTAATGTTACTAACACCCGTTCTATTTCCAGGTACATCAGAATTTAGCCTCAAATTAAGTCAGTATTATGGCTCCATAGTTACCCTGGTATAATTCATTGTATCATTGGCTTTGTTACCAGGGAAACTGGCTCCTAGGAAAAGGCTGAGGTTTAGGATGAATATCCTCTGTTGTGGACAATGCAAGAAATTTGTAACACTGAAATAGTGTGTAGCAGTTGACACTGGCCAGTACTTTCTCCTTTGAAAAAAAAAGAACCCCTGAATTCAAGTCCTTGTTTGGTGATGACCAAGATGATGATACAAACTCTTTATCTAAAAGCCACCTATGTCAACTGTTGTATGAACAAATGTATACAACTTTACAAACCACCTTAAAAATCACCAGCACCAGACATTGCAGTGTTTTATCTGCAGTAAGAACTACTGTTGGATGCTTGAGGTATCTTAGCTACCAATTCTAAGATTAGCTTTGAGTATATCACATCATTGTTTATCCAGCATATTTGATATTGGGTAACAGATCTCCATACATTTATCTGCCTTTTTCTTAAGATTTTTAAATTCAGGCACCTAAGGAATCCCTTTAAGTAGATATTTGTCTGCAAAAACCCTACTAAAGGTGTTTCTCATCGCAGAAATTTCAAATGAGGTGATGGTGGCAGGCTGACAGCAGCATACATTCTTTTCATATCTTCCTCTGCTTTTTCTCTGTTTTTGGCTTCTCTCTGAGAGGCACATGAATACCTTGTTTATACATTTACCTTGTGTACAACACATGAAACCTCCCAAAATACCTGACCTGAACAGTCCTGCCCTCTTGAGGTAATGAAAGTCCATCCAAACTGGTGAGAGCTTGAACAATAGAATCTTAAAGTGCATTAATAACCTCAAAGTAAATATTACGGATATTTAAAATCCATATCAGGGATGTAGACAATACTTTTAGTAATACAACTACAACAGTAAGGATTCTGAAAGGAGACTGATGGATTTAAGAACCCCATATATTTGCCTATTAAGTCACCAAGAGCATTTGAACACAGTAATGTTCATGGCTGATATATGAAGTCATATTTGTTAAACTTGTTCCTATTTTATGCTTGTGAACTGCATGCACATAGAACAAAAACAGTTTTGAAACTGTCATTTCAACATTTCACAGAGGTTCATTAAAGTGTTTGACATCTCTCTATAAACAAGAAAGACAACCCCCCCCTCTACATATCATTTCAGCCTCTAAACATATAAGAGAAAACAATAGAAAAGGACAAAATCCATGCCTGTATGTTGGACACTGGGATATGTCTGTAGGAGTGTGTGCAGGGTGTGTGCACACTGTAAAGGACAAACAATTTAATTAGATGGATCTCTGCACTAGCAAACTCTTTCTACCTGTAAAAACTACAGAAGCCTTTAATCTATGATTCCAAGCAAAGGGGAAACAAATTCATTACCAACTAGGCATTTCCCATGCTGTCCCTTTTCTTCCACCAAGGCCCCAGTGAGGGCAGCCCTTAGGAAAGGGAATATACTGAGGTTGAAGGAGAGAGAATTATGAAGAGCATTCCTCAGAAGGTGGTTTATCAACAAATGGCTTGAATGGGGCTTGCAGCCTATGCAAAAGGAACAAACACTTCCCTAGTGATTTATTTCCCCATGAAACCGTCAAGAATTGGTCTCTCCAAATCCCCTAGGAATCAGTTCTCTCAGGTAAAAAACCCAGGCCTTCACTTTTTTGTCCTTACTGGACCAATAATCATGTCTAGAGCTGTTAATTCTTATGTTAAAAAGGTCAGATTTCTTTAAAAAAATGAGTATCCCATGGTGCTACATAAGAAAAGATCCTCTATCCCAGGATCCAAGTGCCAAAAGAGGATAGATGCTAAGGAAGGACTTCAGAACAAGGAAATTTCTCTGTATTTCAAGTACTTTCACTATTTCCAGATCAACAGATCATCTCTGCACATATATAGAACCCTTGGTGGATTTCTCTTCCGTGAAAATCCCACCCTTCCTATTGTTCCCACATGAAGTTTTAGAATCCCCAAACCAATAAGCCTGCCAGCTACCTCTGTCTGACAGCATCAATACAGGCATAAAAGAATTCATACTGACACTGCTAGTGAAAGGGATTGACAAATAGCAGCTCTTCAGCTGCTGAAACAGGAACATGAAAAGATGTTGATTTAAATAGATTTCTATCACATGCAATTGAAAGAAATCAAGGGTTCTGAACAACAAGAATGACTCTTTTAAAGCAACAATTAGAAGTCAGGCGCAGCTTTAGCTGTCTAAAAGCTACATGGCCTAATCTAAATTATTATCATTTCTTTATGCTATATCTATAGATAGGAATACATAGCAAGGCAACTTGCTCCAGATGACAAGTCAAATCCTCCCTATGATAGCAGATTTCTGGGAGTGCCTAGAAAATTAACAGGAGCATATGTGTTCTCATTTACTATTTGCTTTAATCATTGAAAAAAAGAAAACCTTGATTACCTAAATTAATTCCTAAATTCCTAAAATATATAGAAAATAACAAAATTGTATCCGACTAAAGCATTCCTTAAAATACTGCTCAAAAAAGGAATCCCAAAAAACTATATGATAAACCACTGGTTTATCAGAAGGATAAAGTTCAAACAACACCCACACAATTATAATTTATCTTGTTGCTAAAATAAATGTCTGATGTCAGAGCTTTTCTTTCAAAGGAAGATTACACTTGGTGACTAAAGGAGAAATTTTATCACTAGAAGCCCACTGCTGGAGTAATATTTATGATACCTTCACATCTAAATGGGTTTCCTTGAGGAATGCTACAGAACAGCTGGCTTCCCAGAAATACGATACCATCTTCCACCATTTAATTGGGCCCCTGAACCTGGTGGAACATTCAGGAGAGGTTGCTCAGGTGCAGATTATCAGCACTCTAAGATCTACGTGTTTATATACAGCATTGGGTTTTCCTATATAGGCTTTTATTTCTCATTACTCTCTTGCCCTTGATAGATATTTGCAACTCTTATTACAGCAATTTTGCAACAAGCCACATTGCAGCTGAGTGTAAATCATCACACAAAATCAGAATCCTGGTTACTTCACACCAGAATAAATGAAATAATTTTGCTTGACAGTTAGGCCAATATGTTATAATTCTCAGGACTTCAAATTTTTTTTCCATCTTTCAAAACTATGCAGTGAAAAAATGTCTCAAAATAAATCTTTTCTTTGATATATAGGGTCATTTCACCAGACAGTGACAAATGTCTCAAAGGATGCAACATACAGATCACCTTAATATGAGGGAGGCTCAAGGTCCTTTTGCTTTGTTTTTATTCACCAAAGAGGTTGTAAGATAAATGTATACCTTTAAAAATTGCCTTACGCTCTCTATATACTCACATTTATAGCAACACAATTTTTGTCACGCACATCTTAAAAAACACTTTGCTGATTAACACAAAAATACCAAATTTGGGGTGATAGTCTGTTATTCTGTTATTAAACAATGTTTGTGCAGAAAACAGACTACCTTAGAATACAGCAGGAAAGCCATCACACTTGGAAATTAAATAAAGATTGTGATAATCTGTACACTTACCATCAGAGATAAGTACCCATTTTTATGCCTGTATGGGAAAAAACCCACTTACATTCATCACAGCAGTGGGTGCAGTTCAATTTGCAGCTACACAATTTTAAATTAGGATTTACTTTTCTAAAACCAGTGTAATTCTGCTGACAAAGTGACCTGAAAGAAGAGTTCAGCTGATTTCTCAACTGGTCAGGATCCCATGGGTCAGATTCATTGTCTGCACATCAGTTATCTGCCAGGTGCCAAGTAGGAGCAAGGAAACCAGTCAGTCTACTGGGCTTATGGAGATGTGGCACATCCTGAGTGAAGGATGGTTATATGAGCCAGATATCCCTTCTCCAGGTTACTGGCTCATCCAGATGGCCTCAAGCCCTCATGTCTCATTCCAGGTTAGGAAGCTTTGGTTGTACAAGGTACTTACTGCACCACTGTGGTTGGACCTCCTCTTCCCCAGCCTGGCCAGTAATGTGCATCAAGCTCTACTAACCCCTTTTCTAGGATCATAAAAGAGGTTCTTGCAATACTAATCAGGTTTACAGGTTGTCTGTGCTCCTGCAGGAATGAGTTGGTAAGATATTTTTATTGTGTTTATATAATAATAACCAAATGCTGAACTTGAACTGACAGACTGTTCAAAGCTTTTCTGTTTGTACTTTCAGTGCCCACACCAGATCAGATTCCTCTTTCTCACTCATATTTTACACCTTGCATTCATCACTTCTAGTCTCATTCCCCGAAACACTCACTCACATGTCCTTCTTGACCCAAAACAGAGCTGCAAAGAGAACTACAGCAAATTCCCAAACCCCTTCTTTTCCATGTTGTTGCTTTTTCTTCTGAAACTAATGGGAATTATTAGCTGAAGATAGATTTCATCACCTCTTTGCCCCAGAAATCATTTTGTTTAAAAAGTTAGGTCAGACATCTACCTCATTACAACCCATACTTTCTAAGGAGCTTACCTCAAATGCTGCATCCAGCACCTGTGAGAGGAGGCCACCACAACGATCAGAAGGATGAAGCACCTCTCCTATGAGGAAAGGCTGAGAGAATTGGGTTTGCTCAGCCTGGTGACCTCATTGTGACCTTCCAGTACTTGAAGGGAGCCTTCAAGAAAGATGGAGCAAGACATTTTGCAAGGCAAGTGACAGGACAAGGGGGGATGGATTCAGATTAAAAGGCAGTAGGTTTAGATTAGATATTAAGAATTAGGAAGAAATTCTTTACTCTGAGGGTGATGAAGCACAAGAACAGGTTGCCCAGAGAAGTTGTGGGTGTCCCATCCCTTGAAGTGTTCGAGGCCAGGCTGGATACTAGGGATATATGATTTGACATTATGTGTATATATATATATATATATACACACATTATGAAAAATTACTTAAGAACCATGATGTTGAAAAAGAAAACACACTAAGCTTTGGAAAATGAAATATGTAACTGTAATGATCCTAGTTATAAACCATTTAAGATATATCACTACCTACACAGGTACTAAGCAAGTACCACCTTCTATGATTCCACTAAACAGACGTCAGTGTCAGGTTCCTTCCTACTAGTAAGTTTAATGCTAAGTGTCCTTATGATCCTAGCACTGCATGCAACCCTTGTAGAAATCAAATATATATGCACAAGAAGTGTTCAGCAATAGCGTCTGTTTACAGTACAAAATAAATTCAGTAAAGTCTTAAAGCTTAAAAGCATGTGAAGCCACTCAGAAGAATTAATTTATCCTACAATTTTCAAAAAGTGCTACATTTTCAGTTTAAAAAAATGAAAATCAAGAGATTTATAAGAAAATGTAAATTTTGATTCAAAAAACACTTTATGTGGGAGACAACTGCTCCATTTTCAAGAAACAGGCTCCCTAATTTTCTTTTTTGCCGACCCATGAAAAATGATAGATCCTAACCACAAGGAACCACAGAGACGTAGTCTAGATACCACAGGAAAAGAAACAATCTTATCTCTAACAACCAGCACATTTTTTAAGGTGTAATAACAACCACGAATACAAATTATTACATTCTCTTATTCATCACACCCAACATCATGAAGAACATCAGAGATGTTCTTAATATTGCATTTCTGATTTCAGGCACGAGAGGAATGAAGCCTTTGAGCAATGCCTATCACATCTGGAAAGGTGGGGCAAAAACAATTCTTCCAAACTGAAAATCAGAAAGCCAGCTGAAGTTTTAAGACTTTGCATCATAGATTTTAAAAATGTTAAGTAAGGTGCTTAGGAATTTCCTACATGGGATGTGACTGGTACTTGATTTAGAAGTTGTTCACATACGCCTCTGTGACAATATTAACGATCCCAATTGTGTCAAAAGTGTGCAGTTATATGGCTTCAGCCTCAAACTGAAGAATTGCTTTAGTTAAGGAAAACCCCATACAGTTACCTTGGGGGATTGTAAAAGTCAACACTAAACGATCAATTTTATCCATAATTCTAAAAGTACCAGTCAGGATTAAACTGTAATCATGACTTTTTATTAGATCAGTGTATGTCTGACTAATGCTTGGCAGCAGGAGGATTTATCACTCGTTCAGTTACATCTAATGCTTTCCCACTTATATTACTCCCTGCAGAGCTAATCGGATCTCAATGGAAGTTTATGGGAAATTCAGCCAATAAAGGGACAGATACACAAAGCTTGCCTTCTTTCTGACATGTATGTTCTTCTTTTTTCTGCTTTTCCTCAAAACAGTCTTTGGTTTTTTTTCAGGTTTACATCAGTACTGTTTCTAGCTTGTATTTATTTTCCTTTTGTTCCTCCTCTCTCTCATTTTTTCTCTATCATTGTTTCAGATTCTAATCTAGCTAGCTCATTGTAGCACAAAGTTGAGGCAGATTGTAGATACAACATGTACCAGAGAATATTCTCTTTTTTTTTTTTTTTTTTTTTTTTGTGTCCACTAATTTGCTTAAGAGATATCCTTGTAATGAGTTAAAGGAGAGAAACTGAGGTGCACTGGGAGATGACCATTCTTTCAGGGGCAGTGACACACACACTCCCACAAAGGCCCAGAGGAGAAACCAGGAGCTACTGGTTTCTATATTTATGAATAGTGCAAGCAACTGTCAGAAAACATCTGTCAAAGACCAGGCAGGATATAGCCTTGAAAAATAAGGATACTTATGGCACCTATACAGCTTTCCTTATGTGTTTTGGATGACTAAGTTGAATGAATGAATGAGCAGGCAGCTGGAACAATTTTCTCTGGTACTGAAATTTGTATGATCTGAATTTCTGTAGACTCTGCACATTCATGGAGGCCTGGAAAAAGACAGGCATGCAGTTATGAAAACCTCAGTACTGAAAATATATTTGAAATACATTGCTACACTTCTGCCTGCTGTAAATCAGCCTCCCTCTTGTTTGAAGTTAAGCTATATTTCATCCAGCTGCAGATGAAAATGACTGAGGGTACAAACTGTCCCAACACACTGGCTAGCAAGTGCATTACTATTAGCAAGCTAGATCTGAAACACTGAATTATTAGGACTCAGAGTCACTGGCAGACCCAATATTAAAGTATCCTGATCTCTGATTCCCAGCAGTAAAATGAAGTCACAAGCAGGTACCTTAGCACAAAAGGATTTATTCTGTTCCTTGTGAGGTTAACTTGCTACTGATGCTGCACAGGGAAATAATCAGCCCCACCATGACTCCTTAAATATCAGGGATTAAGTTTAGGTTTATTATATGTGGTACCTTCTCACTTCAATACTAAAAGATAAAATATATAAAATTATGCAACAGAAGAACAAATAAAAGAAGCAGTCTGCCAAAACACAGGACCACAGATTAAAGAAGATGTATTTTTTTGGTTTTGCTTTTTTATAAAGATGGAAGGTGGGAGAGACTGGAAGAGTTGGTAGGCAGAGCATATAAATTGAAGATGATATATTTTTCTAGAAATGAAGTGATAAAAAGACTGTCTCAGAAAACAAGCAAATGGGATATGCCAACTACTGTAGGAACAATGAAAAACACTTCATAACTCATTTTAATTAAGCAAGACATGCAAAAATAATCTAAGCCAAAACTAATCATATCTAATACAAATGTTAGAAGTATAAAATGGAAAAAGTACACCAGTAGTTTAGTGGAAGGGTTATAACAAAAAAAGGGAAATAATGTCAGAAAAGAAAAGTAAGTACCACTGAAAGCACAGATCATATTGACCAGAGGAGGATGACAAACAAAACTTAAAGAACTATTATTTTGTATTGTCAAATAATGTAAACAAGTGAATGGATCAAAATCAGAACACATGTGAGGACAGCCAATTAGTGCCCAAATTAGAAATTTTGTGTTACTGAAATACCTTATCAAAATTATACAGAAGCAAGCAAGTGTGAAGGAAAGTTAGAGAGACTATGAAGCCAGTAAATATATCTCCAGGTACATAACTACATAAATATCACATCAGATATTAATGTGTAATGTATTATTTTTGCACAACAAGTAAGAATTTTTCTTCAACTTTTTTTTAATGACTCTACTCACAAGAGAACCCACAGGAATAAGAGCAAGTACTGATAAAAAGAATAGCCAGTACCACATACACGGAAGCTTTAGGTAAGGTTTGACTTACAAAATTAGTTCTACAATAATGATTATGAAATATTTAATTTTCTTCTTTTAATGGAGAAAAAAAGCTACCCTGAGAACTAAGGGCTAGCTTTAAAAACAAGAGCTAAGTAAAAATGAGATAGTTACAGTAACAATAAAATAAATAGCTAAAAGGATAAAATACAGAGGCATGGTGTTGGTTATAGGGTTTCATCCACTTATGGTGATGTATAGTTCACTTCAGAAATGAGTAAAATGAAACCAAAAGTATATAAAACACTTATGCTTGAAAACTAGATAATATTTCAATAATTAAAAATAAGTTATGCCAGAATGAAGGAGCTATTTCAGTAGAAATAAATCCTTAAAAATTCAGAACCACATTGCAATCTCTCAATTTCCTTGCATACTTCCCCATTTAGTAAACAAGACATGAACAGACAATTAACTCCACAAAACAACCACCTCTGCCTCACACACACCCACATCCCTTCACATGTGGGGAATAATGAAGCAGTTAATTCTATGTGAGTTTTATAATATTTTTTCAGAGGGACTGGGCAGAAGAAATGGCACACATCCTATAATCTTGGGAGGTGTGGGTCTATGTTGGTTTTGCATGACCTGGCTTTTGGTAGCTGGGAGGCCACAGAGGTGGCTCCTGTGAGAAGCTGCCAGAAGCTTCCACCACTTCCAGCAGAGTCAACCCCTGATGGCTTTGAAGATGGACATGTCACTGGCCAAAACTAGGCCAATGAGAGAGGTTGGTTGCACCTCTGTGATAACATATTTAAGAAGAAAATCAAAGCAAAGTGGGGTACAAGTTTTTTACCTAGCCAGAGAAGAGGAGGAGGTGAGAACATATGATGGAAACAACAGGGAGACACCAGGGTCAGTGGAGAAGGAGGGGGTGGAGGTGCTTCAGGTGCCGGAGCTGAGATTCCTCAGCAGGCCTTGGTGATGACTATGGTGAAGCAGCTGTGTCCCTGCATGGGGGATATGGAGATCCAACCACAGCCCACTGGGATCCATGGGGGATGCAGAGATCCACTCACAGCCCATGGGGAGGTGCCAATGCCAGAGCCTGGAGGAGGCTGTGATCCAGTGGGAGACACAGTGGAGAAAGAGGGCTCTACTTCCAGACCAGAGCAGCCTGTGCTTGGAGGACTGCCCATGGGAAGGGCTCACGTTGCAGCAATTTTGGGAGGAATTCACATTGCAGCAGGTATGGTAGGGCTGCTGCTTGTGAGATTGGACCCACACCAGAGAAGTTCATGGAGAACTGTCTCCCATGGGAAGGACCCCATGGCCTCACAGGGGAAGGACTCCTCTCCCAGAGCAGCAGAAGAAAGTCTCAATTAGAAACTGACCAAAACCCCCCCCGCCCTGTCTCCCTGAGCTATTGGTGGGAAGGAGGGAGGGGCTGGTGGAAGAAAAGGGGTTTTTAAGGGCTTGTTGTACTTCTCATTATCCTCCTCTGATTTTGTCAGTAATAAATTCGCTTCGGATCTCTAAGATCAGCCTGTTTTGCCCTTGGAGAGTTTTCTCCCAGTCCTTATCTCACCCATGAACCCTTCGTTTAATTTTCCTCTCCTCTGCCCAACTGTGGTAGGGGAGGGTGAGTGAGTGGCCTTCATGGGTGCCCAGGGTCTGGTCAGTGTTAAATCATGACAGGGTCACATATTTCAGTGAAAAATCATATTACATGAGCAGTCCTCTACATCAACTCCTCCTAGATCTAAATCCTTCACATTCAGGATGAGGGCAAATCAGCAGAAGAGCAAATAAAGATTCTGCATGTTCTCAACAGGTTGAGGTTTGAAATGACAGCATAAATTGAGAAGCCCTAAAGCTGCTGAATCCAGTAACTCAACTTGTCTCCTGCACCAGCACCTTGCAACACAAACTAAGACATGGATTAACTTCACAGTGGTATGTCTAGGTCTATAATAGTAAGTATTTATGAAAAAACTTAATGAGTATTGTCTTTTTAGTGACTTCATTATAGCAAGAGAGTGTCCAAATCAGGAAACCAGGAGAGCAATAGCAGCAACACAAAGTTGTGCCAGCAGCCTCAACAGAAAAGCTGTGATTAGCTCAGGTCCCCCCAGACAGATTAAGGTGTATTAGCAGAACAACACAAGTGACATGAGCACTGATGACAATGACCTTACCTTTAATGGAGAGAGAGAGAATTTCAGTCAGCAGATCTTTCAACTTCAACATTTTTAAGTAATTGCAAACAGTCACACTTTCAAAACAACTGCATTTTAGAATAAAAGAAACAAGCAGGGAATTCCTTGACTACTTTTTAATGGGTATTAATTTCCATCTTGCCTCCTTTCTCTTCATACAATCACCAGCCCATTGGCATTTATGCAATTAACAAAAGATGGATAAAAAAATTACACAGCAAAAAAATTAAGATTACAAACTATACAAATACAGATATATTAGACAAAATTACATGAAGTAGTTTCACCAGTGCTGCTATTTAAAAGAATATAAATGGGAAAATTCCCTGATATAACTGTTCTGACTATTTTCGGTTCAGCATATTAGATTTGCATAGGTAGTGATCCATTTCAGAGTTGAACCATCAAACCCTAGGAGGCTAATTTAACCAATACAACATTTGAAATGTTATAATCAACCATATCAAATGCTAAGATCTTTGGAGACTATAGGAGTTTAACAAAACAGGTGTTTATATAAATCAAAAAGAAAAAGGGTAGAATATAATGACAGAGATCAAGGCAGAAAATATTGGTTAACACAAGAATGATGTGCTTCTCTTT
This sequence comes from Petroica traversi, assembly GCA_025920805.1. Taxonomy (NCBI): domain Eukaryota; kingdom Metazoa; phylum Chordata; class Aves; order Passeriformes; family Petroicidae; genus Petroica; species Petroica traversi. Next base: position 649,218 of record JAHLSL010000073.1, on the reverse strand, counting down.
TACAACTGGATTACTCCAGAAGCAAATTGAAATAATAATTAAAAACAAATAAGCCATTCTTTTTCATTAGATGAGGCATTAGTATTACACAGAGGAATATGGAATATGTCTTCGTAAAAAAAAAAAAAGCACAGCCTGAATCCTGTACTGGTTGATACCTGTAAGAGTTTGCAATGTGGTGCAAATAGAGTGTCTGCCTGACATAAAGAAATCACAAAATGGTATAGAAATGTCTTACTATGCTCTTCTTTTAATAGTAGTAAACCCTATTATTTAGTACTGTCACTGTATCTCCAGAAAAGATTTTAGAAAATAAATAGAAACTTTGAAAGAGATATAAATAACCCTGTCAAGAACAAAAAGCTCCCAGACTGACATCTCCTCAACCCCACAACCTGTATGAATAGTGTAGGAAATCATATTGCAGTTGTTTAAATCACCTCTTGATATCAGACACACCGACAGTCAACTGAAAGAGTGTCACACCCTGGCAGGCTTCCTTCTTTAAGAAAGGCACGTGGTTTAAATAGAACTCTAGACATCTGTCAGGTACCTGAAAACTGGTTCAAACCAGAACGTTTCTGTAAACAGCAGCTCTAAGCCCCATCAACATCTGTAGCCATGAGCTGATCGAGCAGATGAGGTCTTTTGTGCCTACCTATATCCCCTCCAAAATGGCACTCTCTCTTCTTTTTCTACTGTGTCACAAGGACATAATTTCTAATTCCCTGAAACTGGAGCTTCTGAGTGATACTCTGATGAGCTTAATTGGCATTTTTATCTTTTTGCTCTTAAGAGGTAAGTACTTTTGAACAGCTTCTGTTTCTTCACATGGTGATGATAACCAGCAATTTCCCTAGGCAGCACTAACTCCAGCTCAGGTGAGATGATTATTTTCAGGATATATTAAAACTTACTATATCACTTGTTTAACTAATTATATGGCCTGCCATAAAACAAACAAACAAACAAACAAACAAACAAACAAACAAACAAACAAACCCTCTCTCCCCCCCAAAAAACAACTCAAAAAAGTAGAAAAAAACCCCACAACTCCTGACTTTTATGACTTGTATTTCAGTAGTCTCCCTTGTAAATACTTCAGTCTACAGAAGTATTTGCAAGCAGAGCAATTGTCCCAGAAGTCTATTATGACAAGGCAATGGAACTTTAAATAAATAAATAAAAAAGAAGAAAAGCAACTAAAGACAAGAAATTTTAAGAACTTTAAAAAGGCTAAGGATGAAGAACTGAAAGGGTTTAGCAAAAAAATGACACACCACTACTCCACCACTCTGTCCCTCAAAAAAACCGAAACAAAACCAACACACACACACAATCCCCAAAACCCAGCAAAAAACCAAATACATACACACACAAAAGGGCTATTAAGCTCTTAATTTTGCAAAAAGATCTTTCTATTTTGCAGCAACATGAAGTCATGTTTGCCAAAAAATTTACTCTGAAAAGAAACCATTGGGATACAGTGCAGAGTAAAGTGTTTTCAATTTATTCTCTAATAACATCCTGTGATGCAATGTTAATTTTTAGCCATATAGAGCAAGGTCATAGATAATTTGCATATGCATGCATAGGCAGGGTAGTAGGCTATTCATAGCTCTCCTATAAATTAAAAGTACCGGGATTTAAAGGTAATTTATGGAGCTTTGATAAAACCAGCATCCCTTTTCAGTTGGAAAAAAATCAATTTTGTATTTTGTAATCTAGTGTTTCTCATTACTTTATGATCCCAGAAGTGCAAGAGGAAAAAAAGGAGAAATATCCATCCTCTCACTTACTGTGTGTCACGTGCTCTGTGGTGTCCAAAGGCACCAGTCAAGACTGAAACCTAATTGTGCTTGGATCTGTAAAAACATGAAATGAGATCACATTACTGTCAGTACCCTGAATAGAAGATTACACTTGAGTCCATTTTGGGGCAGTTGGCAGAAATGAATCTTGAGGAGATTAAATGAGATGAATGTCAAGAGACTGGTGCAATAAGACAGCAAATCACTTCCAGGTATAAGGCATACATGGCAAAGGAATAAAGGATGAAAAAGGTTCAAGGTGAGAACTCATCAAGTGCTTCTGGGCCTTCACACAGAGGGATAAGGAATTGAACCTGGCAGTAAATCTACCATCAAGCAGGACTGACTCAAAAGAAGCCAGTGAAATAATTTGGAGGCAGAAGTATCAATTCAGATAAAGAAAATTATTTTAGGAGGTGAGGTAATTCAAGAGGATTAAAAAGAAATAACAGATAGGGTAAAATATAACCTACCCTGCTTAGACAACAGCTTTGCTTTTAACAAGCAAGCTCCCTTCTTGATATGGCTTTTTATGCATTGCTACTGTCCAGATATGCAGGCAAAGTCTCTGTCTCTGTTACAGCTCAGTACCTAGTAATTTGCCACAGAATTTAGAGAGCAGTAGGTTAAAAACCTTGGTCTGGTTCTTTAGAATAAGGAATGTCTTAGGCAGAATCATCCTTAAGCACAGTAATTGGATTGTTCTTTAATTAACAAAGTTAAGTACCTTACAACATTAGTCCAGGTCAAAATTAGTGAAGGGAATTTAACAGAAGGGAAGAATCTAAGATTCTTGAATAATGAAAGGACAATTACAGCAATCAAAATCCACTGACCTTTGTTTTAAGTATACTTTCTGATCTGATCATTTAAAGCATATGGACAAAAGCTCCACCAAAACTCCATTTAATTGAAATTTATTGATTATTCATCTAAGCTCTTAAATACTTCCTGTGAATATTGCACACCATTAGTTTTTACTGAAGTGGTTTAGGTGAACACAATAATCAGAGAAGGGGTTTTTTGAGAAAAATCTACCTTTTTATTTCAATGTTACTCTGTTCCAGAAGAACCGTAGCCAACTGTATCATCCATATATCTAGATGTGGAGCCAAAAATAGACAACATTGAAAGAAGGAGCTAATATGAGATTCCACACTTGTAAGGAAGGATCACCATTGCCTAATTTGACCTTAAGCTTCATTAGGAAACCATATTCAGCTCCTATCTACCTTCCTGCAATACTATAAATCCCCAAGTTTTGCCTTAAGGCACTGGCCTCTGAAGGCTGCATAACTAATTATTAAGGCAGGAGATCAACTTTTGAAATGGCTTCTTTCCTCTGAATCATGGTTACATAGTGCATCTCTCACACAGGATTGGTACAGAACCATCCCAATTTCCCACTTCCATCCTCCAGCCCTACAGGATGTTTGAAGAGGAGAGCAGCAATTGCTTTATGTTTGCAGAGGCTGGCCTTGCCAAGCTGTCACAGTATGGATGGCTTTGCTCCAAAGCCAAAATCTGCAATGGAAACTGCTGCACTACCTGGCATGGAAACCTCAAGGGTGATGTCCTGTTTAAACCTAAATATTAGAATAGACTTGCCCTGTGTTCCAGATGGTAAATTAATTTGTTTTACTCGGTTTTCTGTGTTTATTGATTTTGTAGAGGTGTAATAGGAGTGCAGAGTTTGCAGACCTTGTTTCCAAGCTATGTTACAAACAGGCAGGAAGGGTTGTGTGGCAAATGAGCCTTCCAGCATTGAGGCCCATCTGACTGTCAACTACTGAACCTCTGAGAGGACACAGCTGGCCTTTGCCAGTCCAGACCCCCAGGAAACCTCCAATAAAGGTATTTAACAGAGAGCAGCACAGTTCCTTTTGCATTTTACTGTGACTATAGAGAGGGGGAAAGTTTAATAGGAAAAGAAAGCACAGGAGGTAGTAAAAGCACAGCTTTTTCCTGCCTCAAGAGGGACAGTGAGCAACAACCATCGCTACTTTAACAGTTAATGGCAAGTACTGCTCAGGTTGTGGAATATTAAAACTCACACCTTGTACAATTGGTAAGTGAACCAGATATCATAAACTAATTTTTTTGTTTGTTCCTAGTAACTTCATGTTTCATACACATGTCCTTGTTTTACGTCAATTGTTTGAAGCATGATGTATTTTTGAAAGGGAATAAAACCGAGGACCTTCAATTTTAAATTCTCTAGTGCTTTTTTCAAATAGTCTAGCTTTTAAATACCAATATGCAAAGCTACAAAAGCCTAAAACAAATTGAAGACACTAGTGTTCAGCTAATAGAATTTGGCTTAGTCATGCTTAGTAGAGACATAAATCTGGAAGTCAAAGACAGCAATTAATTTAATCAAAAACACAATATTAAATTAAGCATTGAGTGGCTTATTTTTAATTTAACCAGAATAAACTTTGAAAAATGCCCTAGCTTACTTCAGATTTGCTTTATAAGCATAAAGCCCCACTAGCAACACTCTAGCACTCCGAGCACCTTAGCTCCAGATGGAAAAAAAAAAAAAAGTTAACTTCTGCACTAAATACTTTATGTATAATTATGTTGCAAAGAAAAGGATAAGTTCTCCAAGTGTGGAGCATTCTTAAACTGGATGTTAATAAGAAACTGATAGTGTAAAACACCAGTGATGTATTGCATAGCATAGAATTACTGTGGAAGATGAGTCTGTAGGACGAGGAACACAACTGTAGTGGGTTGAGGTTTGAGTTCACCAACTTCAGATTTTTGGCTAAACGCCAGCATACCAAAATTTACTCAATTTTGTTGTGAGATGAGGGCTGGGAGCAGGCAAAGCAGGTGCAAACTATTAAGAATATAAAGAAAAGTTTATCAACAGACTTAAAAAGAAAAAAAAACAAGAACCAGAACAAACCCCTCAGAACACCCTTCTTCCCACCTACCTCCCTATCTTTTTTTCACTGACAACACAAAAAGACAACACTTCAACCTTCAGTCAGTTCACCACTTCTAAAATAGTCTTTTCTCACTTAATTTTGGGAGAGAAGTTTTCAGTAGCTTACACCATGGACTTCTCCATAAGACATAGTTTTTTATGGTCCCAGACTCACAACAAGTGGCTGCCCAGGAGAAAAATCCGCTTGATGTGGAAGATCCCTCCCACACCAGTAGCCTTCCTACAGCTACTACAGTGGGCTATGACAGTCCATGGGCAACTCTTTTAAGGATGAGTGGTTCTACTACAGCAGCAAAGAAATCCCCTTTTTCCATTACTGGCAACATAAGTCCTCTTAACCATCCCCAGGGGTGAGGGACTGGGTCACAGCTTCTTCTGTGTCTCTGTTCATCATCAGGCCACAATTGTTGCAGTATCCGCTCATCTCTGCACAGGTGCCTTTGCTCACTGGCTGCAGTCAGAACATCACATCCCCCCTTTGGACCATTTCCTCATCTATTACAGGGAATATTTTAGCTCAATCCCGACCATGGCTTCACGAAAGAATTTTCAGCTTTCACATGGAAGAACTTCTCATGCTTCTCCCTCTAGGCTTTAACTATGCTTCCCTCACTGACTTCAGAGTCTCTATGCTGTATTTTTGTAGGTGTCCTCATTTTCTCTCTCTCTCTGTGAAGGGGGGAAGTGGATGTTTTTAAGTTTTATCTGGGCATTGAGTTAATCTTTCTCTCTTTCTCTCTCTGAGGTGGCAGAGCAAAGGCCTCTCAGCTCGGCCGCAGTCGAGCAGAGTTGGCCTGGCCTGACACCCACGACCACCGCACTGAGCTGAGGGCCGGCCTGAGTCCCAATCCCCAATCTCCCCTCTCCCCTCCACGCCACTCCAGCCAGCAGCCCCAATCTCCCCTCTCCCCTCCACGCCACTCCAGCCAGCAGCCAGGCCGCGTGACCTGGCCTCACCAGGCTCTGGCGGGGAGGATAAATGACCTCTTCTTGCCAAAAGGAGGAAATCCCAAGTAGCAGACTCTCAAGGGTCGTTGGCTTATATATGTTTTTTGTCCTTGAAGGCGAAAGTTTTAATTGGTTGGCATGCTCACTACACAAAACTAGTAAGTCCCTGGTTCCATCTCTCAGGAGGAAGCTGTCGCTTCCTGCCGTGTAGGTTATTTCCAAAACTGACCTTTCCTGAGCAAACCCAGGAGAAAAACCCATTAAAGAGAGCTGTGGCAGTAATTCCAAAGGTTTGACTCAGCTGAGCTGGGTCTACTTAATTTCTCTGATACCTTTGAGAAAAAATGGAAAGAACAGAAGCCTGGATTTTTTTTTTGGCCTTCAACAAGGGGAAAGAAGTAGAAAACCCAAGAGGCTGGTCACAATTAAGGAAGTTTAAAGCTTTAGGAGGAAGACTAAATGAGCAGAGTTACTTGAACATTTCTCTCTCAACTTCTTAACCCAGCAACAGCAAACCAATAGATGGACACCAAAGATTTGTTAAATAAACTCATGGTTCTATTTATACCATGTATTCCTTAAAAATACCTGAGATAAAATACCAAAACTTGATCACAGACCAATCAACAGATAGTTACAGATCAAACAAATACCTTTTTGAGTCAGCTGGTTACCATCATCAAAAATCGGCACTTGAATGCTGCTAACTGAGTCAAGAAAAAGTTTTATTTTAATACTAAATCCCAAGGTCTATTATTAAAGAGAAGAGCAATCCTGCCTCCCAAATCCGTAGAACACAGATGTTGGAGATCAAAACTGAGGCATCAATTGTTACCAAGTGCTAATATGTCCAAATACAAACTCTACAGCCTTGAAGATATAGTTTAGCTGGGATATCACTGCAGCTCTGTGTGGATTAATCGAATGTCAGCACTCTGCCATTCCTGTATCAATTAATGGTAGCCAATAGTTTCAAAAGAGAAAGCAGTACTTAATCATGCATATAGTCATTAATGATAAAGCTATTTTTAATTATCTAAAAGTTCAAATTAGGTAATCTAAATGCTTCAGCACTGCAAACACAGGAAAAAAACAAACCCTATAATTTCCTTCACTGAGATGCTATGTGAGCTTTATTGAAATAGTCTGTCAGCTTGCAAAGTGTTTCTTCCTGTGAATGTCACTATTTTTACAGATATTGCCATCAAAGTCTGCTTCTACAGGTAATTTTCTTAATGAATTGCTATTTTCTTTGAATATAGTTTTAAAAAGAGAACACAGGAGCTAGAAGCAGCAATAAAGCAAAATAAAAAACATCTGAAGCCTCCAAGAAAAAGAATAGAATCTAGAATACATAACAAAATATTTACCTGAAGGAGCCACAAAAGTATCATCAGCTGACATTTACTCAGGACTGTATAATATTACTACTCAAGGAAAGAAGATGATTGGTGGATAAATCTTGCTTATGTGAACAGTTCTACTTAGATCAGTCAGCACTCTTTTCAGTAAGATGAATGCTTTTCTTGTAAGTATATTAACACTTATAAAGGACCAGTATGTGAAATTTTGCTGTATTGAATTATTCCAGTGAGCCACAACAAGTCTCTCCATGGCACTCTCAGACATCATTACTCTTTACATGCTACTGTCCTGGTTTAGGGCAAATACTTAGGAGGAAACCTCTGGGGGGGTTTCCTCTAGGAAGAGTCGATTCCAATCACCCCTCCCCCTACAGGTCCGGGAAGAATTTCTTTAAAGTGGAAAAAACTATTTATTTAACAAATAGAATATTCACAAGCATAGGGAAAAAAAATTGGATAATATGAAAACAATGAAACCTCTCCTTCCTCTGAAGAAATGGTAGATTCAGAGTCCGTCTGAGTCCGGTTCAGTTCTCCAGTGGGGGGGCCGATTGCCGGCCCGGCTGTAGAAGTCGGGGGGGGGGGGTGGGAAATACCCACTAAAAGAAACAAAGTCTCTTCCTGCAAAAAAGCCGGGAAAAAATCCGAGGAGACCCTCCGCTGTGTGCCGTTCCCGCACACACCCAAGAGAATAAAAAAAAACCCCTGGCTGGCTGGAACACAGCCTCAAGGCCATTTCCAAGTGATAAGATGCAACTCCTGCAGACAAACGGCGAGTGGTTTTTTTCTCCACTTTCACTCTCTGTCTCTCTGGGACTAACTTAAAGCTGTAGAGCTTAATGTCCAGCATAAGCAAGAGGACAACTGGGGATACAAACAGGTCATATGACCAACCCAGGACAGCTACTTATTTACCTTTCCTCTCTATTCCCTACACTTTTCACTCACTTTTTGCTACACTAATAAGTGTTTTGCCCAGTCATCATCAATCATCATGTGCCTGCTCCACATTATCTACGCACTGCTAACCCCAGTTTTGAGTCTTGCATGTTACTAAATGGTCAAATAGAAGTCAGAGAGCCCTATAAATGCATGGAATTCTCAGGATCCCATTTTAAAAGGAAAAAAAGTAATACATACTATTTCAAAGTTATTTTGGCACAGTTGTTCAGGACGTCCAGTTTCAATTCCAGAAGCTGACCAAATACTTCAGAAGCAGCACAGCAAAATGAATAACACTAAGAAATTGTTCAGGAATGGAAATTCAGGCAGTTGGGGTGCAGGAGTCAACTCCAGAACGCAACGCATACACAAATTACTCTAAAAGACCTCTCATTTTATTGCGTTCCTGACCGAGATACACAGTGAGAAAAGCCTTTAAAAGAAACCTTAGAGTGGATGATATCGTCTTTCTCCAGGTGATGCCAACAGAAACATCGTGCAAAGATCTGCTGCATTCCCTGAGATGCCTCTGTGCTGGCCTGGCCCCAAAGTCCACAGGTGTGAGTGAAGCACAGGAAGCTCTGCACACTGCTTAGGAACTTTTGGATTGGAGAGACGGGAATTTCCTGGTTTATATCAGGCACATTCATCCTTAAAGTGTGCATTACATTCCTGCAAGCAGGTTCAGTTTCAGTTAAAGGTACTTAATACATTTCTCCTTCTCTGACCTGTTCCCCTGCTAAACCAGACTCTCCAACCCATCAGGTGTTCTAAACCTTCTTACAAGTGTGAGGAAGAATAAAGAAAATCAACATGTCTGGTTTCAGAATATTGGCCTTACAGTTATCAGTAATTCTGAAGTCATCCATCTTACAAGCATGACTATCTGCAAATAACCTGCAATTTGTGAATTAGCTGCGTGAGTGCACTTGCTTTTATTTATACCCATCTTGTCAGAGTTTATGTTTTACTGGACTCATCAGTTCAATATCATTCTAACTGCTTCAGTCATCAGGTACCAGCAGTCTCTTTTCTAGGAGGTCTACCAATCTCCTAGAACCTTGGGGCCTAAATAAAACTCACAGTGAAGATAAATTAAGGAAGTCATTGGCAGTAAATAATCCAGTCTTCGTTTTTTAGCTACTCTCTTCTGTCCTTTCAAGGGAAACCTGGGCTGTTACTGCAGGGAGAAGGTTTAGTGGCAGTCTCTGGATATCAATCACCCTCTGCTTATTTCAGCATTTCATTGAAGTTTCCCCAATTTTTCTGTAGTCCTGGAAGACAATGCTTGTAAATTTTTCATGTAGCAGGAATCCTAGCCAGTCTATCAAAGCATCTGGTAGGTCCCTTTCTGCAACCCATTAGACCCCTCTGTCTTCTAATAAACTGTCCTCAGCTGCCTAAAAATTTCCTCTGTGTATATATCACTGCCATAGCAACTTGCCTCACAACTTTTCATCAGACTGAAACTTTTGACAATTCTAACCTCTGTTTGAAAAACAGCCCGAAAGCAAAGGAAGAATTGGTGCTTTGAAGCTGAGAATTAAAAACATGAACAAACCCCACCCACTTATGGTCAACCATCATTATGAACAAGTTCCTGTCAGTGTAAGCACAAGTTCAGCCAGCTCTTTTCCCAGTCCACAAATGGCATGAGATTTTGGATAATGCCAGTTCACTCATGCTCCCTTATATGCCGCCTAAAAATATTAAATAACATGAGGCAGGTAACACAGGCAATAATTCAATGCTTAATGAAGGTTTTGGGATTTTTCCATGTTTTCAGGTGGGGTTCTTTTGACATCTTGATTTAGTGGAGTTTCATGTCCGTATTTTGTATTGCTTTACATTTGTACAGCATACACTCTGCAACCATAATGGCCATTTGTTCTGCCATTGCTTTCCTGCCATTTCTCTTAAAGAAATTCCTCTAAAGCTCCTGGATGAAAAATTTTACTAGAACCAATTGCATGGAAAAATGTAGACACATTGTAAGGATAAATTAGTTTACTCAACACAGACCAGAATTTTAACATGACAATTTACTTACAACAAATCGCAACTGTTCTCCATTTTTGGTCTTTTTACTATAAAGGAAAACTAAATGACAAGCGAAAGACAGGGAGAAAATTATCTTAAACTTTCTTACAGATACTGTTAAAACAGAATGGCCCTCCAAAAAATCAAGAATAGTATTCCTTGTTGTTTACAAAAAATCAAAAATTTGCGGGGTATTTTAGTGCATTACAGAACTGATGTTTACAATCATAGGAAATTAAAAATTGTGAACTTAGTTGTTCACAAAATCTAATACTTATACAAGTGTGTGATCAGCATTTAATCCTAAAAATGAGTAGCAAATGTTCATAAAAGACCATTTCCATACTGTTCAAGAATTATTAAAATATCATGAACAATAATTTCATATAATGAACTTATAGAATCATAGATTCCTCATGTAGGTTGGGAAAGATCTTTAAAATCATTGAATACAACCATAAACCTTACACTGCCATATCTTTTCTGGCCAGTTAATAACCAGAGAAAAAAAAGAGGAAAATTCATTAGTAATGTTATTAATTTAATATTTGGCATCATGTATTGTTCAGTATTCCTATTTTGAAATTAATAATGGTGGTGCTTCATTGTAAGGAATTAAACCATACGCAATAGAAACTTGCACAGAGTTACAAGGCAATGAGATGCTCAGCACTCACTGAATTCACTTGAACTGCTATAAATTCAATAGTATCAAACAGACCTTCTCTTCCTCTTTGTATTCCTGTAGTATAGTACTTGGTATGCCAGATACATTTGTCACTGGTACAGTAAAGACCAGCATAGGCTATAAAAATCAAGTTAATAACATTTTGCCTATGACAGGTCCATCAGATTTGGAATCCATTTCATTCACCTTTTAGTGATGATCAAACATTTTATGCTATTGAATTTCTCATGTAATCTCTCAAGAATTTTCTAGATGTTAATAACCTATCACCACAAAGGTGTGGTAATTAAAGGCCTTGTATTGGCAAAATTGTTACAATTCTGGCACCATGCAACAAAAGCGAGAAAAGCAATTTACTTGCAAAGTAGAAGTTAAATACCTTCACATAAAGACTGAAAAACACCACTACTTTATTGCGAGGTGTAATTTTACATATTTCTATTATGGCTACGCACAATACAATTAATTTATTTTCAGACAGAAGGAGAAGGAAAAAACCTAATAAAAACCATGAATAGTCATTTTCTGTCTGGACTAAAACGCTGCCATTCAGAGGAAATAGATGTTATTACACATTTAGTGATTTATTCATCAGCATTACCCAGTGAGGGCAGATTGCATTAATACAGAGAAAACAAGCAAGACTGCCAACTTTGTTTTGTTCAAGAAATATATAAGAAATAAGTATTAAGTTTTATTTACTTAATCTAGTTTGGGAGAAGAATATGAACATATTTCTATACAGCAAGTTTTTAGAATTCTAATATGAACCGAGTATATGAACTCCCTGCAGAGGGTCTAGCAAGTTATTAAAGTAACACAGAATAAACGCTTTTTCCATATGAGAAATTCTTGTAAGTGCTAGACAGTGAACTCAGAAACAAACTCTAATTTCTGAGGTTATATTCTTTTCTCTGTCTGGTAATAATTTTCTGCATTTTATTTTCACTGTAAGAATTTATCTTACCTCAGCTATAAGAACTGAACTAAAGAGTAGAGTAAGGTCTTATGTATTTCAAGCTACCATCCAAACTTGTAGACTGGATTGCAAAGGATTATCTGACACTTGCTCACCACCTTTGTTTTATTTCCATTACATTTTATTTCCATTTTATTTCCATTAATCCAGAAGATATAATAAAAAATAATAATGGACAAGGCTGATGAATCACATTAAGATGCAATATCATGAAAGATTAAGAGGCCATGAACAAAGATGCAGTGTTTACTAAGGATCATAAATACAATTAATCACAAACAAAACCCATCCATCAAAAGTGAGTTAAGATTGAAACTGCATTTCAGCCTAGCTCTTCTGTGTAATGCTAACAAATACATCAATATATTCAATTTAGATTACAGTGGGAAGAGAAAACCACAGCAGGACTCAGCTCCTTGTAAAACTCGACCTGCCATTTTTTGGTACGACCTTATTACAGAATAGACTTTACTTAGTAGGTTCACTGTCAGACAGATTATATTTTGTCTTGTTTAAAGATGATTAAAAACCTAGTTGCAAAATGGAACTCAGTGATGCCACAGCTACCAGATACAAGTCTATCCATGGAATTAGCCTGACTATGCAATGCAGGTGCTGCATGGGCAGCACTGGCACTACCTCTGTGGACCCATGGGATGGATGTTTTTAGCAAGAAAGCGACTCTATTTCTCACACAATGTTTCTGAAGAAAACAGGTGCATAGCTGGCAAGGGAGACCCTTTAAATCAATGCTCTAAAGTAAGAAAAATAAAGCAGTCTACAAAGAATATCAGTAAGAAATAAAAAGAAACTATCAGTTAAACACACACATTTAGAAACAGCCTAATGCCTGCTCCTAAGAGACACAGATACTTTAGTCACTAATATATGCTAAGGAAGCTTCATGTGAAATTATATATATATATATATAATTATTATATATATATATCTCCAAGCCCAGTTCTCACTGAAACACTGTCTAAAGTTTGCTCTCTTTTCCATTATTGAAGTGTGGTTTGTGTACTAGGTAGTCTCATTACTTTAATAGCCCAAGAAGTAGCTGACATAATTCTGAGATCATATATAGCATTCTGAGCTCGCAGAAGTCAGGTAGTAACGTTGTGGGTGGGATGGGGTGGACAAGGTCTCTGCTTTTACCAGAAGTGTCTCTATGGCTCTGAGAGATCGTTCTGGCCAGAACTGCAGGGTTCTATGCAAGCAGAGCTTTTCTACCCCTGCCAGTGGCTGGCAGTGCACACGCTCACCCACTGCTGGAGCTCGGGTGTTACCAGGGATCCAGAGTACAGAGGGCTCACACTCCTGGAGTTCCATTTACTCTCAAAGGAGTCCAGAGGCAAAAGAGGAAGAATGACCCCGAGCATCCTTTGTTATAGGGATACTCAGCAATGGTCAGGGGGCACAGGGGCAGAGAGAGGGCAGGGGGATACAGTGACCACTAATGGGGAAAGGGGTGGGGTGGGGTGAGGGAGCAGGTCAAGGCCAATGATCACAGGAGGATTAACATATCATGGTAAGGTAGCCCAGGGAAAACCCATTTAATTCTTAGGGGTATTTCAAGCTTTGGAGCAGTCCCACTTTGGAGCGTGACTCTGTTGTTTTGGGACTTCTGGGCTCTGTGGTAGCTCCCAAGGTGGGCTCAGCCACCCCAACAAGATAGTCTCCATGTACTGCAGTTAATCTCAGAGGATGGAGCTAAAAATTACTGTTTTCAGCTCTGTAAAGAACTTCTGTCCCTAACGCCACTTAATGTTCCAGGGAATTATAGTGGAGAAGAGGCATCAGAGTTAAACAATCCTGCAAAGTCCTTGGTGTCAAGGGTTCTGGCTGCTTAAATGGGAAATCTGCAGATGAGGAACTCTTTGAAAAGGTCACAAGGGTGACTCAGACACTTTGGTGTACCATCTAGACACCATTTCTCAGCATTTCTGCTAATTTCCTCCACATTAACAACATTGTGTCTGTGAGGACAATAAAACTAACAAGCCCCAAGAGCTTAAGAAATGAGTTCTAGAGCGAAATGTCTGTGTGCTGCAGAACCAGACAGCCCAGGCTGATTTCTTTTTGCTCAAACTTTATTCACTCCAACTTCCAGGGGAAAATTCATGAGGAGAAACTCATCTGCCACACTGCACTTGACAGTCTTTGACTTAACCACTGGTACTGGCTTCTGTTGGAAAGCTAATACTGCTTCTCAGAGCAAAGATGGGGACTGCCAATAAAGGAACCAGAGAGCCAAACAAACTTCTATGCACCTGACAAATCATTGAGAATTTGTGAAAGGATGAAACAGGATGGAAGAAATTCTAAGCTTCAAGAATGCTGTAGCTAGTAAATGCAGAGTTTCTTATATTATAACTTGGATTGGAGGATTGGAAGAAAGTGTCTTAGGCCAGTACAGCAACTGACAATTAAAAAAAAATTTACACCTTCCCCTACATAAATTATTGGTTTTGACTTCTGGAAAAAAGTACAATATTTTCAAAGCTTCTGGTGCCATTTCTCAAAAAAATAAAAAAAAAACAAACAAAAAAAAAAACCAACCCACCCCTGGCTTTCCTTAAATTTATTAATTTTCCTCCTTTGTTTCTGCCTATAAACAATCCATGAACACAACTTTGACTTTTTACATCTTCAGCTATCACAACAGGAACATGTACTGCTGAACAGGAAGGGACCACGGTACAAATATTTAGTTAAGACCTGTAAAGCACCATATTTCACTTTCCCATCACGCTTTCTGTATTGGGTTATTTCATTTTAATAAAATTATTTAATTGTATTTGCTACTGGGAAGTTATTATATATTGCTATAATTTCTTGTGGAAATCCTTTTTGCATTTAAATGCCAGTAAACAGAATTATTGATAGCAATGCTGATCAAGGAAGTGGCAGGTATGGAACTGTTTAACCAACTAATCTTACTTTAGTCTAGCGAGGTCTGACACTACATTTTGTTTCTCTATGTTTGTCTAAGGAAAAACATATCAGTAATAAATTGCTGGAACTCTGTAAATAGCTTTTGTCAACAGGGTTTGGGGTCCTTGGTAAATCTGGAGGGTTTGAGATATGCTATTTCATGTTAGTCATTTTTGCTAATGTGGTATTTATAAAACCCTATGAAAGCTTGTGAAAAAGTCCCATCCTAAACAAGCTGTCTTTTATTTACTTATTTTCAGTAGTATTGCACTTGAAAAAAAGCATAATTCTTCTGACATGCACAACAGTAGTACTAGAAATAAGTAAAGTCAAAGTAGCCCTTCTACTCTACACAATCTGATTAAGTCCTCACCTGAGGCGAAGGACATCTCACCTTAAAAAGTTTGGGACTCTATTTAAGAAAATCCGTGGAAGAGCACAAAAAAATAATCAAAATTCTAAAGAGATGAAATATACACAGTGAAAACCAGGAAAACCTCTAAGTCTAGTCTAACTATAGAAAATTGAGGAGACAGCTGCAACTATCAAAAGGTTGCCACAAAGAAGAAGGGAATAAACTTTTATATATATTCATCTGCAGAAGGCAGGAAATCAATGGACAAGAATTAATAAGGACACTTGGATGACATGTTAGAATAAAATTTTCCTAGCCATAAACATAGATAAAAATTTAAATGTTTCACTCAGAAGGGAAATGGATTCCACTACCAGAAGCTTTGAAAAACCGTGTTAGAGAACCACAGTGCCATGAGTAGCTGAGTAAAACTACATGGCTTCCTGCAGCCCTTTCTCAGTAATTTTTTTATTATGATTCAGTGATGTGAACTTCTAAAATGAGATTCATCAGCAAAGGTGGGCTTGGGACATTGGCTTCACAACTCTTTGTTCTGTTGAAGAAAGCAAAGAGGACTCACACAAGTAAGACAGGGACAAGAGTGGATGGGTGCACAGCAGCTAGTAGGGGTGTTTTCCAGTACAAAGAGGACAATGTTGTGTATATGCCTTGCAACAAGAAACTACTTACTTAGTTACTTCAAGTTATCTGTAATATTTATTACCCAAAAATGCTCACAGTAGGCTCCCCAGTACAGAGAAAGTGCACTCTTAAGCAGAAATAATTGATTCTGGGTACCATATTCACCCAAAGAGGCAGTGTCAAGTGACATAACCTTCCTGTCTGGAAGAAGAAGGCCAAAAATTGGAATCATTTTCTTCTTCCACCACTCTGAAGCCAGAGTAGGAGCATGCTTTGGGGAATAACCTTATCCTTTTTGAAACTCCAAAAATGACAATTGATTTTCTAGACAGCGGATTCATAAAACTTTGGAAGCCTAGATAGATTTAATCTACTGCATTTCTTAGAAAACCAGTTAGCATACTTAAAGTTGTTTGATTATTCAGACACAGCCTATCTTTGGCAAATCCTTGGTTCATTTTCTATTCATTTTTCTTTATCTCTCTTTCTTTAATTACAACTTGTCTGGTGCATATCCTTCACCCACAGCAATTATAACAAGCCTATAACTGCCTTCATTATCTCTTCCTTCAAGATCTCTTTTAAATCCTTGCATTATGCTGAGGTCGAACTAATGTCACTACAGTTGTCCAGATCACTATTTTACAGTGTCACACAAGGTTGGACATGGTATGGATTAGAACTAAAAATAAACATGAGGAAATACAGTGGGTAGAGCTGAAAGGGGAATATCTGGATGCAACTGAAGATCTTTATAAAACTGCAAATTTTCATTCCCAATCCTTGAAACAAAAAGTACAAATGTCCTGAAATAATATGCAGACAATAAGCAGTTAATAGGTATTTCCATTCTTCAAGAGAATAAATATCTCAGGCTGCAATACCCTGAAACAGAAATTAAGTTCAAACATGCAATGTGCAAGATAAACCTCTGAGCAAACACTCCAAGATTTTTATAAGCTCAGAACTCATCAATCAAATAACTAAGAAGGAGAATGACTTTTAAATAACAAAAAATTACCAAAAAATGCAAAATTGGTTATAAAGACCAAATGTAATGTAATGTCTATTTAGAAATGCATGTCCTACCTATTTCTTTCACTGGTATTCCTACAGTAAAGATACTTTACAATAGAATTGGAAGCATTATAACAGCTCAAGCAATTATGAGATTTCAGTTAGAGTACTGTTCTACAAATAGATAAACTGAACTGAAACAAGTACAAGGACCTTTTTAGATTTTGATGGTAATTAAAAGCCTGCTTTGGAGCAGTAGCTAAAAAAGATTGATCTGATTAGTCAATGAAAATTAAGGCTTAGAAGTAATATCTTTACTTGCTTAAATATATTTCTATCAATACAAATGTAAATAGGTACAGAACTAAAAACAAATATGAAATTCAACAGGAGATCAGAATAAGTTTCATAATTTTTGGTGTCAATGGACGACATAGCCTTCCAGAAGAAAAGGATATCCTGTCAGGAGGGTAGGAGTAAACTGAAGGGCAGATTTAGTCTCACAATCTTCCATCCCTCAAGAAAAATAATATTTTGCCTTGGCAAAATGACCAAATCACCTACTTTGAGGAGAAAACCTTCCCACAAGCAAGGAAGTCAGTGGGAAGTCCAGAGGAGGGAGAAAAACATGATACAGGGGTTTTGGGATTTTAAGGATTAGTCAATGATCACGAATATTGCCAAATTTTGCAGCTGCCTCCTGGACAATACGTACCATTTACTGGCACTTGCCAAGCAAAGGAGAAAGATATAAGGGAGGAAGGCCACTGATGAGAGGAAGAAGACCGTGACCAAAGATCTTGCTTTTGGATTCTGAAACTGGTTTTGGCCAGCTCTAAGGCTTGGAGTTGGGCCAGGACCTTAGAGAGTATACACAGAGAGACAAGGTAAAGAGTTCAACCCTGAGGAAGACTCATTAATTCATCCCAGAGACCCCAGCCCACAATCACTAGGATGCACTGAGCAGGAAATGACTTCTGAACTCATTATAATACGAAGCAGAGATAGGTAATGAATGTGTATGGGCATATTGTGTAATCCAATGCACGTGTAATCTGTACCCTAATATATACCAAGCTGAGAGCCACTGACAGCACAAGTTTTTAGATGAGCAATTCCTTTGCACCTGTTGCCATATTAAAGCATATATAACTACCATATTAAAACCCTATAACTACTGAGTTGTGGGGTCTTTTCCACGCTTCAAACAAAGTCAATTCAATACTTTACACTTATGTAAAAGCTTTTCAAATCCACATTAAACACGCTGGCAACTCCTTGTGAGTTTAGCTTGTTTCTCCAGTGAAAAAGTAATGAAATTTAAGGGACTCAGATTTTAGTTTCGGTGAAATGCGTGTCAGGATACTGTGATTTCACAGAATCACAGAATATTTTGGATTGGAAAGGACATTTAAGGATCATTTATTTAGACCAACCTCCTTCTTCAGCTAGATTTGCTGCTCAGAACCCTGTCCAACTTGGCCTTGAATGTTTACAGGGCTGGGGTATTACCACTTCTCTGGGCAACCTGTGCCCAAGAGTCACAAGTCTCATTGAAGAAATTTCTTCCTTGTAGCTAGTCTAACTCTTCCCTCTTTGTTTAAAACCATTGCCCTTTGTCCTATCTCAACAAGCCCTGCTGAATAGTTTGGACAAGAATCTTTCTTGTCCCTTTAGGTACCAGAAGCAACTCTAAGGTCTCCCATACCCTTCTCTTCTCCAGGCTGAACAAGCTCAACTCTCTCAGCCTGTCTTCATTACACAGGTGCTCCAGCCCTCAGAGACTCTGGTTTACTCTGGCCTTGCTCCAACGCATCTATATCCTTCTTTTGTTGGTGGCTACAAAGTCAGACACAGCACTGCAGCTGGGGTCTTACCTGAGTGGAAGACCGAGGGAGAATCACCTCCCTGGATCTGCAGGTCACATTTCTTTTGATACAGCTCAAAACACAGCTCTTGGCATTCTGTGCTGCAAGCACATGTTGCCATGCCATGTCCAACTTGTCATCCACCAGCACCCCCAAGTCCTTCTCATCTGGGCCTCTCTGAATTCCTCCACCCTCCAGCCTGTATTACTGCCCTGAGGGCAGGTCCTCAGGGAGTCCTACTAATTCCTTGATCAGCTGGAAGTTTCCTTTCTTAAAATTCAGGGTCCTGACTTTACTTTTTGCCTGGCCCATATCACCCAGGACTGCAAATTTCACCAGTGCATGAACACCACAGTCCAGGCTGCCTCCAGTCTTGACATCACCAATCAGCTCATGTTGGATCATTAGGTCCTGAATCACATTCCCTTTAGGAGGGCTGTCTATTACCTGGCTTAAGAAGTTAAGATTTAGAGACACAAGTCTTGCCTACAGCACTACAATGAAATAAATTTTAATTTGCACCTAAATGGAGATTGACTGCTAAGGCTAATCCACTACATTTTCTCTTTTCTCTCCCTAAAACTTGATATACCAGAGAGGAATGATAGAGGGATAATGAAACTGTACAATAATTTACTACAATTTCAGTATGAATGTTGAATTGTCAGGAAAAAGACTTCTTGCATGACACCTTAAAATACCCTTAAAATACTTGATAGGGTTGAGCTTCTAAAAACTGGTTTAGATATTGAAGTTTCCAACTCAAATATAGTTATAAAAGGAAATCACAGGAAAAAGAATTAATGTTTAAGAAGTAAAAATACTATTGGCCATGATTTGTATCTGAATGTGAATGTGGTTGAGCACAATTTTAAATGCTGTTCACAGTAAAGATTAATTTTTTATTTGTTTCAGTGCTGTTCTCAATAAGAATACAATACTAACCTATCAGATAAAAATCATTGTGAACACATCAATGTTAACAGAGAAACATCAGCTTTTGGACAAACTGAGAAGCCAAAACTTCACCTTGTGAATTTTTCAAGGACATCTCCAAAGATAAGATCATGACCGTGACAGCAATCACACACATCATGCACATTGTTGTCAGAGTAATTTTCGCCTTGTCTTGTTGGGAAAACAAATGCAAAAATGCCTACATCTTTAGTTAATGTTTTCATGCAAAGTTCAATTATTTTTGTAAAAGGAGATTTCATGTTATGAGTATTTTAAGGTGTCATGCAAGAATTCCTTTTCCTGACAGTTCAACTTTCTTACTGGAACCATAGTAAATTCATACGTAATTGTGCCTTAGGATAATATTAACAGTATAACATCCCTTCTTTGCTCTTTTAATAAACATACAGATTTCTTTGTTGGTTGAGTGAACACAATTGGCTTTCAAGATTTCCCTGTCTAGAAATTGTACGTCCATTCAGTCTGAATATTCAGACTGAATATTCAGTCTGTAATTCAGAGAACACTTCAAATGTACAGAAATAAAGTTGTCTTGCTGATTACAGAATCACACACTTTAAAAGGAAAACTGTTTTCAAAGTAGCTTCTGTGTACAAATAAAAGTCATCATTCCAGGTATATTAGCACAGATTTAGGAAAAAAGCTTTATGTGTATAAGCAAAATTACATTTTCTAATTACAGAAATGTACATAATTTAAGAGGTAATTGACCAACAAATGTTGTGTGTGAATCTGTTTAACCCAATTACATAAGTCATTTATAAAGTGGGAATATAGCTAAGATAATCATTTGCAGAGGCAGTATAAATAGTAATTAAGAACAGTTTAGATGTTTGCCTGCTTTCCTATTAACTTTCCATATAGATATCATAAGGAAACAGGAGGAGAGGACCCTATAACCTGCAACAAAATCTAAGCATGAAGTTACATTTAAGATTTCAGGCAGACATTTCTGCAGGAAGCTCAGAGATCTGCCCAGAAAGATTCAACTTCACAACCAGGTCCTTAGGGAACATGTTTGCAAGCAAAGTCTAGGAGCAACACAACAGCTATTCACCTTCAACACGAAGCCAACTGTGTACATAGTGCTAATGCTGTCACCTTTCCAATGAGAAAGAAGCACAAAGTCCTAACAAATCCAGACACTATGAATGTCACTGCTCTTTGCCCAATATCACGACAGCCGTCATCAGCTCTGCCTCAACACTGACAGAATGTTTCTTCATCAAAACAAAAACAACCTTAATTGGCAAACTTATCTTTTCTGGTCTGAGGCACCACAGGATATTAAAAAGCTACTGGCTCCAGCTCCACCTTGATGATAAGTAAAAAGAGTATGATAGACACTCGTCATATTTAACCAATGCCTTTCTGAAATACTATTAAATCCGTACAATTATTAAGACAGTCCCAAAATCTTCTAAACCTGGAAGATTTCAGGATTCGAATCTTTGCATCAGACTCCTGTAAGTGCTGTTATCAATCTCACATGGGCTCTTCCAAGGAATTTCAATTTGCAGGAAATGGAAAATCACCATAACAAATAAAAACATCAATGCATCAAGAAAAGCCAAATTCAAGTCCAATTTGAATGTGACTTTGAGACCTGACATCACAGGTGAATGTCTTTACCACTGGATATTCTTTCTATCTTTTTTCTCACAGAAAGCTTTGAAAATGGCTTTATCCCACTGCGGAACAAAATAACTTCTGAACTCTCAGGAAAAAAAAAAATGCCTGGTGTGGAAGAGAGTTCCTGTACTCAACTGTGTCAGATGCTGGACTGAAAACTGCATTTGCATGTCCTGACACTTGTCTTGGCATCTTTTTCCATGCTTGTGGCTGTGCCCTGAGCACTCCTCTGGCAACACACCAAGCCCTCCTCAGGCAGAAATCAAGGTGTAGTTACTTCTGCACAGAGCTTGTGGTGCTGCTTCACCTTTGTGCCTTTCCAAGAGTGTAATGAACAACAAACTCTCAGGAAGTTTCCTACACTCATAACTGGGTTTGCAGCTCTGCTATTTGTTGATTTGGCTCATATACCTCATGGCAGCTACACTTACAAGGAATCCTATAAAGCAAAAATGCTTATTGTTAGCTATTGTTAGCTTTTAGTTCCCTTATTTATGCTTACATCTTTCAGCTGAATGCATAAACCTGTCCTGAAGGGTAAAGAATACCCTTCCCTAAGAATGGAGCACAACAAAAAAGAATAATTTAAGGAATTGGAAGGGTTAGTGGGAAACATTCAAGCCTCATGAGAGAAACTACTGAGCAAGAACTTAAGCAAAACAATTCAAACCATATAGTACAGAGGGAAATTCTACAGGTATGCAAGAAACAATGTGCTCAGATGGTATGGAGCGAATCAGATTAAGATCTTGGCATGGCAGGATGTGTTAACTTGATTATAAATCTTTTTTTTTTTTTTCCTGAGACACATGAATCCTGCCCATGTATTACCATTGTGTGCCCATACATATCCCTCTGGAAAAAAAGCATTTTGTTCAAGTCTGTACTTAGATCTGAATACCAATTCAGCCACCAGATAAAACATCTAAGTTGTCCTTTGAAAAAACATTGGTAACCTTTAAAATGTAATTGCTTTTGCAAACTGACAACTAATTATCCAAAAGCAAACTGCACATTAGGCATTCAAATAATGAAATGTCAGTCAGTATAATAGAAGTGTCACTTTATTTTTTACTTTCAGAAATTATTTTAGTCTTAAAATTAATCTATATATGCTTAGGCAAAAGTATTTTGCAATTATACTTATTTACATAAAATAAAATCTTACAGAGCTGTACTATTTCTACTGCAGACTGCGTGTTCATGCCCTCCAACTACCACTGGTATTTTTGAAGGTACAAATACCACTACTACGACAAGCTGCTTCAGGTCTGCATTTCTTTTTAAGCATTTTTCTGCTTTCCAAGGGAATCTTCTGCCCACTGATGATTGCTAGAACATACTTATTTTACTGTGTAATGAATCTGGAAGTCAGACATCCTTACATAGAAACAAACCATGTTAACATTAGGATTGTGAGTTCTGAAAACACAGCTCACCATGAAGCTGCAATAATTAGTTATCTCAAGGAAGTGTTCCATTTCCCTAAACAATTAGATTTTGTAAAAGGCAAGATTAAGGAATGGTTACGTAAAGCACAGGTTTTTAGCAGTGGGAAAGTGATAAGTGCAGCATCTTCCCTAGGCATCTTCACATCAGATTCTTTAAGATCCCAGCCAGCTCTAACTCACAGCTGCACCCACCTCACGGATGCTCAAGGAGGCCTCCTTAAGGAGGGGGGCATGTCCCAGTTACATGTGCCTTGGTCCAGCTGCTGAAGCCTGGCAGGGGGCCAAGGAGAGCAGATGCTCAAGCCTTTTTCCTCCTTGTCCCTTCAGGGAAGAAAGGATGCTTCTTACCCCTGTGTCTCACTTTACAGGCTCACTCCCTGAGGTAGGGCTTGGCTATGTCACATGGAAACACACAAGACTCCATATATATATATATTACTTTATATAACAGTAGTTAGTCTAACAGGTTGCCAATTATTTTTTTTATAGTTAGCCACTTCTTAGTACAAAATGCTTTATTTCCTGTCTCTGTCCAAGAATAATTTAACCATTTATAGAACCACTGGATTATAGAATGGTTTGGATTGGAAATGACCTGAAAGATCCTAGTTTTAAATTCTCTGCCATGGGCAGGGACACCTTTCCCTAGACCCTGTTGCTCAAAGCCCCATCCCACCTGACTTTGGATACTTCACGGATGGGGCAGCCACAGCTTCTCTGGGCAACCTGAGCCAGGGCCTCACCACTGTCATATAAAAAATTTCTTCCTGATATCCAATATAAACGACTCTCCTTCAGTTTGAAGCCACTTCCCTTTGTCCCTTATGCCCCATTGCATAATGCTTGATATGAATACCACAGGATGTGCTGAGATGGAAGGAACCCCTCAGGATCAGAGAGTCCAACTCCTGGCCTTGCACAGGACACACCAAGAGTCACACCACGTGCAAAAGTCCAAATGTTTCTCGAGCTCTGAAGGGCCTGATGCAGTGACCACTTTCCTGGGGAGCCTCTTCCAGTGCCCCACCACCCTCTAGGTGAAGTGCCTTTTCTAATATCCAACCTAAACCTCCCCCAGCTCAGCTTCAGGCCCTTCCCTTGGGTCCTGTCACTGATCACAGGAAGAGACTGAGGGAAGAGGGTGAAGAGATCAGTGCCTGCCCCTCATCTTGCCCTCATGAGGACGTTGCAACTGCAATGAGGTTTCCCCTCAGTCTCCCCTTCTCCAGACTGAACAGATCCAGTGCCCTCAGCTGCTCCTCATATGGCTTCCCCTCCAGACCCTTTTTTATCCTTATTGTCCTCCTTTGGACACTCTAACAGCTTAATGTCTTCGTTATATTGTGATGCCCAAGGCGGCCTCCAGCACTTGAGGTGATGCTGCACCAGCTCTGAGCAGAGCAGGACAATCCTCTCCAATGCTCACCAGGAGATGGTGTGCCTGAAGCCCCTCAAGATATGGTAATCATATGTAAAATTAAGCATTAGGCCCCAAGTTAACATGCTCCTGTGGCACTGCCTCCTTACAGAGGTTTGAGCTTACACACCCTGCAAGCCTGTGTTAAACCCTTTCAAATACCACTCAAATACTTCACAGTGTTTTGTTGCAAAATATTGCAAAACCGCCATTGCAGCTGATTCACTGGCCCTGATGAAGCCCACCATGGGCACCCAAGGGCCTGCTGCTGTAGCTCCCTCTGTGCCACCGTGGGACTGGAGTGCACCCCACCCAGGCCTCTCATCTGGGCACTTTTGAGTCATTCTGCACTCATTTCTGTTTTGATGAGAATAAAAATAATACTTTGTAAGGGAAAAAAACAGATTTTTCTGGGCAACATTTTAACATAAATAACTGAAAACGTAGAGTTCTAATTTGTCACCATAAGTCCTACTGAGAAACAGGTATAGCATTTTGGGAAACAAAAGGCCTTGATTTGTCTAAATTATAAGCTTTTGGGAAATGGTGTGTAGAGTTTTTGTTCAACTTACTAGGTGGGCACACAGATTTGTAACTTTATGCTAACTCAGGAACACTAATTTAGCCTCATATTTTACAGGAAAAGCACGAACAGGAATAGGTAGTTTTACTCCTTTCACTAGTCTTATTAATTTTTCATTACAATAGCTCTTCAGTCAATTAAAAACCCAAGAATCATTCATCTCCCTGTATATGCAAATTACTGAACTTCTTTATTCAGTATATCTAGCTCTAATTTAATGAGCTCAGAATGAGACTCTTCCCTGATTCATAACATGCAAGAATAAAAAAGAAATTGCCTTGTAGTTGTGAAAATTGATAATACAAGTTCATTCTTGAAGTAACCTGGAGATGCAGGCACCATTTTTTAATCATCCTGATCAAGACGTTTTAAAGACTTCCCTGAGCATCTCTCCCTCCCAAAGTATCTGTGTCTAACACCAAGGAAAACCAGATAGCACAGCAAGAGCCACGGCCACACCTTGCCATAGGGGTAGGTGCAGATCTGAGAGCCAGAGCTATAATCACTGAAAGCATACAGGTTATGTATGGTGACAGATGCAGGAAAATGGAATTTTGATGTTCTCACAAGGACAAAATTTGGAGTTGAAGACAATTTTGATATTTCTCATTTTGTTCTGGTGCTTAAACATACACCCTTCCTTCTTTATTGGATAACTGCAATTGGGCAGATAAACCACAGTTATGCTTTTCTTTCATTAATAGAAGATTCATACTTACTTCCAGAAAACATTCACATAATAAAATGTAGTATTAATATTAATGATGAAGGCTTGAAACCTATTTTGATGAGCATTTGTGCCTGCAACAAGCAGCAAGGCAAACATCTGTTGTATATAACACAAGGGAGGTAGAAATATGACCATTCAATTTGCAAAACAGAAATTCTAGTAGCTGATTTTTGAGCTATTCATCAAGCTCTTTTTTCCAGCAATAGAATGGAAAAAACAGCAAGAATGGCTGGGTAAACATCCCCTCTGCTTCCTCTGTAAAAAGACAGAGCTAGCTCACGCATTTTAAATATCCCCAGAGCCAGTTGTTAGGAAGACTATGCTTTGATGTTATGTTGATATCTCTGTGATTATCTGAGTCATTTGCATGGAAAAGGAAAGAGCAAGGAACACTCCTATTATTCCATGGTAAAATGAGAAGATGGAGCAGCCATGAAGCAAATATTCTCATTGAACTGTTTTACCCTCCCCCTCAACTTCCCACACACATTCTCAAGATTCAGGATACATAATAGTGCTATTTTGGAGATGACTGAGTTGTGACTTGTTCATAGCAGGCTTCTTCAGTGAACCAATTTTAATTTTTAGTAATACTAAGCAGAGCAATCATAAACAGAAATAATCATTTGTGATGACAGCGATGAATTTCTTGCCATTTCCTGTATCACAGTAAGGAAACGGGAAATACATCTGAAAAACATTTTCTTCTGCAGATTCATCATCACTAGATCGTATTTTATTGCTATTATATGAACACTGTATAGAGATACTTGTGCTTAGAGAACACCTTCTCATTTTTGCAATTTGCCTTTTATAACTCTAGCATTCCAGCTAATTTCTGCCTCATTACTTTAATATAATCCCTCACTGATGAGAATCTTAGGAGAAGGGTCACATTTTATTACTTCAGTTCCTCTTCATGAAAAGATTGTAAAAATATATATGAAGGCGATTGAGTTCAACTGAAAAAGGACAGGCATTAAAGGCTCAGCCCAGATCTATTTATTTTTAAAGATTTTTCTCCCTTATGCCACAGAAGGACCAAAGGAAACAAAAAAATAAACTTCATATATCAGGTAAAAAAATTTAATAAAAGGAAGAACATAATATGAGATTGATTCTGATTTTTTTTAGTAGAACCACCAGCTCCTCCTAGGGATAAGAGATCAAGGGTGAGAATATATGTTATAATTAACTTGATAAGAGACTCAGAACTTTTGCAACAGGTAACCACAGTACTAGTTTCAGACTTGAAAAAATATTTAGGAGCCATCACTTCTGCAAAATAAACCCAAAGCATAAAAATTAACAAAAAAACACAAAACAAGCTAAAATAATTTTTGAACACCATAGTCCTTCCTCATTCACAATATGCAATTAATTCTCTCCTGCTATTTATATCCCCAGCGTCATCCCACATTGAGCATTCTTGGCACTAGATGTCACTTAGAACCAATTAACATTCAAATATCCATTTCTCAGGACTGTGTTCTTTCTGTGTTTTTATGCACATGAGGAGCAGCTGTCAGATCCACCTTGCAGCAGCTTAACAAGCTCTCAGATGTTCTCTCCAGGTTCAGTATCTGCTCACTGCAAGGCTGCTTTCAATACAGTCAGGGGGTTGAACTCTTGCCTTTTCCCTAGCAGTAGCCTTGCTACTAAAATTATCTCAGCTGGAAGTCAGCCTCCACTCCCTAAATTCTCATCTCCGCCTTTAAGTAATGGCTTTTGTGGAAGACTGTGCAGCAGTTTCTGAAAGTGATTTCAGGGCATATGGGAAATTCATGGTCTCCAACTTCTCAGTTAGCTGATGAATGCCAGGGGTCATCTAATGGCAGCATGATCAACAGTTCCAGCACTACCACTGTGCAGCCAACACTTACTTCTTAGGACATTAAGTGAATAGAAGTACTGTCATGGCTAAACATTTTTATGGATCAGGAGAGTGGGGAGGAAGTATGAAGACTTCATACTTCAGATCAGAAGTTTCCCAGTACCTCTGGCCATAGCCCTGTTCTAAGTACTCGCTGCTGGATGAACCCTTGTGCAGATATGGAAGAAGCAGGACTTAGAGTGGGTCTACTGACCCAAAATACTGAGAAAGAAACACCCTATCAGATGTCTACAGACAAGAGGAAATACAATTATAATGGGTTATGCTGCCTTTCCCAAAACTGTGCTCACATGCAGCTACCCTATGGGTCTTTTGGCTCTGCTAGTAAACATCATCCTGGAAGCACATAAGCAAAAGCATATGGATACCCTGGTGAGCACCTTGCTAAGATAACCCCCACAGAAAAACCACTCCATGTCTCGTGGTAAATCATAACTGCTGAACTTCCAACTAATAGCATTCCTTCCCCAGGACTCTGTGAGCTGCTGTTTGTAATACTACACATACTAAGAGGGACTAGAGCTGACACATACAGCCTGTGGGAAACAGGCCTTTAGCTTGCACATCCTTTTCATTTTAAGCATAGACACTGACCCACAGGTAAAAGCAATAACAGTTGTGGAAGTTCCTCTTGAAAATGCTACAGCTAGAATAAAGGTGTCCCATTATGGGCCATCTTGTTTCTTGCACGGAACACTGTCATAAAACTAAATGCTGCAACAGGAGCAGACAGCATGCCAAGCAGACACTGCTGATCAGAAATGTATCCAAAATAACTAAACTTCCTGAGCCTGTAAATTCTGGCTGAAAATTCCCTTACAATAAACTTTCCAGCACTAGCACTCTGGGATCTGGAAAGTAGTCTGTTCTCTTGGTCTTGTTAATTCCTTGATTTATGCTCGCTTTTGTGTTCAGCCCCAAATAAGTCAGATTCTACTCAATTAAAGTCCAAACTAGAGAATATTTCCCTACTCAGCTGAGTGGTGTTCCATCACAGTGAAATGCAAAAGGCTATTTGTAGATGCAGCACAGATTTTTTTTTTTTGAGAACCTAAGCTTCCTATGCCTGTTTTTTTTAATTACTACTCCGCTTTTCTAGGAACCTACTTAGATTAGGAAAATACTACCAGTTACCTGCCTATCTGTGAAGACCACCACACAAAAAAAATAATAATACACCAGGTTAAGACCAAAAACAACTCCTGAAAATCACCACACGAAGAAAATTAGAAAATTCCACAAATAAACCTGTCCTGGTGTAGGTATAGCAGGGATATTTTTTTTCGAAGCAAAACACAATTAGACTTTGACTAATCCTTCACACTGAAATAAAGTAATATTTGTGTACTTGGAAAAACTCTAATAAATATTGTAATAAAAGAAATTGTTCTGATAGAGAAGGGAAAGTAATCCTGTATTCACATGTCAAAAAGTCTTGGTCTAGTTCCTCAATATTTGCCATTTAGGATTCACTTCTGATTTTCTTGCCCAGCACTGTAATCACTGCCAGTTTCAGTCACAGGTGCATTGATAGATTACTATAAGATGCTGAGGAACAGTTCTAAGTTCATTTATGAGTTCAATTCTGTTCTCAGAAGGACAGTATCAGTGTTCTCTGTCCCCATCTAGTTTTCTTCCATTATTTTCAATTTCTTAGAAGGAAAGCCCCAGATTCCCACATTTGTCCTTTCCTTATTGGAAGCCTCTAGAGTGAAGATGAGGTATTATCAGGAGATGTTACAGTGTGGGAATCGCTGATCTCTTAAATCTTTGTAATCTTGTTATATATTAAAAGATAAATGCAAACAATAGCTTTTAACAGTAGTGATATGTAAGAAGAAAATGTGATCTGGCAAATTTAAAAACGTAGCTTAATTCCTGCATATTCTTTGACAGATAAGTTCACCATCGATCTCTGATAATGACTCATTCATTTATTTAATCAGCAGGGCTGATGTCCCACTTTTTGGTGGATAATCAATAAGAGTCCCAATTAAAAGATAAACAACCGTTCCTTCCACATGTTTAAACAGTTAAGAAAAAACTGAGGCTTCACACCAAAAAATTTTGTCAAATTCCATACAGTGTTTTTTGCAGTAATAATTTTGAAAGCCATAGTAAGAAGCTGATTTGATCAGCTCTTAATCTGCCTTGTGAAGGTGCATTAACTCTTAGTTATGCATTATTTTAATAAAATCTTGAAACTTGAGCCTGTTACCTCAGATAAAAGGCAATTTCACTGAGGAGTTTGAGAAATGTGGCTCAGTTTCTGAAGTCAACCCTTTGTCCATAACAGCACAAACAGACCAATTTTTATGAAAACTACAGGACTAGAGGGTGAAAAATCACCTTGGCCAGTGTCCATTTCAAATTCCTATTTATTGCTGAAGGCTGATAAATGAGTTTTACACAAAACTGTGAAACTGAAAGCCCCATGTGAAGCCTATTCTGCCAAATGAGGGAAGGACAGTGCAGGAGTCCCATCAGCGAGTGTGTTCTTCCTCAGGGTTACAGGATGCTGCTGCAGTCCCCTCACTTGTGACTCACTCTCAGCTATTTAACTACAGCCAAACAGACGACCTGGAGCAGCAGGTGGTGACACTGACACTCTGAAATATGTGTGAGCTACACACATCAAGCTGCAGGGAAAACCCACAGAGGTACCATATGAACACGTGTATGACGTTAACATACTTGTCCATACAGTTCCCATGCAAAGCCAACACATCAACCACCCACAGATATTTCATCCTTTTAGAGATGAAGAAGATACTTCGTGACACTGTGACAGTTTTGGTATTCACAGCTTTCTTCCAGATTTGAAACTTCTCATAGGCTGGAAGAAAAAAAAAAAGGGGTTCATTTTCAAAACCCACATGCACCACAAGTGCTTCACAAGGCCAGATTTGTATCTGGACTGCAGGACAACCAGGACAGATGTGCAGAACTGCGGCACTTGTCCCCACACTTGTCCAAGCTGGAATGCTCCCAGTGCTCCTCAAGTTCTGTGAGCAGGAGGACAATGTCAGTCTGTTCCATGGAGGGACAAGGCCTGGCCCTGGCTGCCCTGAGACTGCTAGTTGTCACCTGTAGGCAGGGGGAGGAGGCATTCTGGGATGGCACAGTGCTGGTGGGCCCTGTCCCACCACCACCCTCTCCTTCCTGCCCTGTCCTTCACCTTGTGCCTCCTCTTGGGGATCATCTTCTTCATGGGCATCCTCTCCCACCAATCCACTGTGGGTGACCCTGGGAGATGCTGCCTTCCAAGGGAGGTGCTCTGCTCTCCTGGCATGCCCCCCCAGCAAGGGCTCCTGATTGCTCACCAGCTGAAATCCAAACATAGGCATCAGTCCAACCAGCTACATTGAGATTCCATCACCTCCAAGCAGTAATACTGTGCATTTCTCTCCAAACCTGTCTTTACTATGATACCATTATAAAAACATATAATGTGCTTAGTGAATTGCATCAGAAAGAAAAAAAAAACAAACCCATAGTTCAGAATGTGCATTTCTATGCCCCTCGAAACAACACAATTCTTTCGTTTGGAAGAGGCCCTTGAGATCATAAAGGGTCATTTACCCTAAATCCAAAATGGAAAGCGTTCATATGAATTTCTTCAGTATAAATAGTGGTAATGGAATAAGGTATTTCATGCCTGAACTTTATTATCTATACAGAATATCGATTAAAACTCACAGATGGGAGGTGATAATAAATTTATTAGTTATTTAGCGTAGTCTGGTTACTTGTTTAGAGACAAAAACATTTTAATTTGTGCTAGGAACCTTGCCTCACCTCTACTGGACTTCTATTTCTCCTTCTGATGTATTTTTATTTCACCAGACTGCAATTTGCTCAAATTCTTTTTTGTCAGCAAACCTGGTAAGTCAAAAAAACCGTTCAACTGAGAAGCTCAATATTGAAGTGCTTATGCTATCATGTAACACATGCAATGATTTACTTACACCCTGATAGTTAAAATTAATAAACTTGTGTTCTACCTAGCATGTTGACACAATATTACCTGGAAAGGAAGTTTATTTTGTCCACACATGCAAAAGCAAGAGATGAAAGATGTGGCAGAGCATTTTGACTGATACAGCAAAGTTCTTATGACAAAGAAAAGTTGTGTGTGTGTGTGTGTTTTTCCTGGTTTTTCTTGTTGTTATATCTTTAAAAAAAATACACAAAGTTCAGTCATTTGAGAAAATCATCATAGAGTAATTGCCACACCAAAACTATTTAGCATGTTCCTTTCCCCTTCTTTCCCTGATTGAAACCCACATCAAGTAATTACATGCAATTAAACATATTCTTTCCAATGCTTTTGCCTTGTTTTCTTTTTTTGTTTCACTACAATTACAGTGAATTTCCTTTTACTAATCAACGTGCACTTTTCAAACAAATTTGCACGCATTTTATGCATCAAAAGGGCCAATACCTCAAAGAAGAGGATCTTTGTAGTCTGCTCTGATAGAGGGCCATTTCATCCAAATTTTATCATTTTCTTCCAAATTTGTTCTGTGTCTAGTCAAGGGTCTGATAATAGGCTCTACACAGAGCAAAAGCAGTCAAATTGCAGTTTGAACAGGTGAATTTTTTTTTTTTTTTTGCTGTGTGGTAGTACTTACATGATTCTTCAACTACAAAAGGGAACTTCTTAAACAACAGTGCTTCAAACTACAACTTCAGTAGCTGAGATAATGCTTAGATTCTACATGTGCTACAAAATAAGGAAAATGGATGATGTTAATAGATTCAATTTTCTTCCCCCTGTACTTCCCTGGCCAGTTTAAGATTCAAATTTCAGTTTGGTAAGGGTAAAGGGTAAAGTATGGGATGGAAGATGTGTGAAGGAGTTTGGAAGTTTTTGTCCTGTACACAGTTAATAAATTAGGAAGAGGTCTGGTGTTAACACATTTCAATCTTTTTTTCTCTAGGTGTTAAACTCTATTTTTGTCTAAGTATTGGTTCCCAGTCTGAAATTAAAATAATGAATAGTGGATACATTATGCATAGCGGAGGCTGAAAGTCAAACTAAGTAATAGATGGATCCTGAAAACTCAGCAGAGTTAGACTACTGAAGTCAAAAGGATCCACTATCTCATTTTCTGGCAATGTTTCAGGTGAAAATTGAAGTCAGGATAACAATTAGAATTTTAAAAAGTAAAATGTCAGAAGTTTTGTGCATGATTGGAATTAACTTTGTCCACAACGCTATGGTAATATCAGCAGTAACCAATTCCTAATGTTATTGTTTCCTGTGGGTATAATGAAGTACAGGAACTGCCAGTGTCAGTGTACTCATTATTGAGACTGGGGGTGGAGTTAGAGTTCAAGAATCACAATCTCTTTCTATCTGGATTGCAGTGCATCCACAGATTTGGAGGTGGCTTTGTTTTGAGAGGCTACAACAGTGGTTTTGTAAGTTTGACACATATAAAGAAAATTACTTTTCTATGCAGATTATGATCTGCAAGTACTAGAGGTCTGCAAGGGCTGTACTTTGGCTTCTTATGTTTTTTTACCTCAAGTCCAACTAATTCATACAGGCCCGTCCAAGTGGCTACCTCTCACAATTGCCTCCATGATTGGTGCCTCCAATTCTTCCCAGACTTTCTCTCAGAAAGGACTTAACACAGAATCCGTATTCTCACCTTGTATTTTGTTTTGACAATTTATGCTTCTATTTTGAATCTGAAAAAATCATCAGTAACTCAAATGGGCATAGAAAATACATTATTTTTTTCCCTGTCAACCTATGATACCACTGAACAGTTTTATGAGGAAAAGTTTTGTTTGCCTTTCAGCCATCAGGCATTGGCCAGCATTCAAGGAAGAATATCCATTCAGATGAAGAACTGGCTTGTTTCAGTTCTGAGCAGCCAAATTCATCCTTGGAGAAAAACCAATTAATATTTATAAGGGATATACGGCAGACATCAGTTTGGGCCATTGCAAGAGGTAAAAGTGGTGTATCTTAAATATCCTGACAGGACATGCCAGTAGATTATATTCTACAGAAAACATGTAAATCTGAGAAACACAGGTTTTATTTTTAACTTACATTTAAAAAAACAAAAAACAAACAAACAAACAAACAAAAACAGGTGAGTTAGATATAGCTCTATAAAGTGTTTATCTCCACAAAGAAAAAACTGCCAAAGTATCCACATCCAGCATCTTTCCCCACCTCACTTTAGACAGCATATGGATGCAAAAATGGCACAAATATCTTTATTAATTTAGTAAAAAAAAGCATTGCCTGCCTGCCTTGCTTCAGAAGTACATTTTACACCACTCAATCACCATCAATTTTAATGCAGAAGAAAACAACAAAGACTAAATCTCTGCGACTGCTGCAATCTTTATGGAGCCCTGTGGTAACTCATGGCTGCCCTTTGGACAAAGGAAAACACTAGGAAATCCATATGCTAGAGCTCACTATCTCCCATGTGGGGAAAAATGATCATATTTGGAAAAGGAAGGTGCAGTGAAGGAACATGCCATGAAACTCACATCAAGAAACTATTCTAAACACTATAACTTACAGAAACCCTGGAACTGTGTTAAATTGCCATCTGGATTTACCCTCTCTTGACTCATCACAAGAAATATTATTAAATTTTATTATTTTAAGGCTTTTAAGGATACTTGGTCACAACCTTAATGGCATAAACAGTGTTTTAATACTTAATGGGGAAGACAATAAGAAAATTACTTCTTTGTCCTCTGATGGCAGGAATTAATTTTAAAAAGTGGAGGATGAAATTACATGCCCCAAAGACCACAGAACTTTCTTTTACTTCAAAAAAGTACTGTAAAGCAGTGAGGCACAGAGAATTTCTGAATCAGACTGACATTCATCCACAGTAGCTTGGAGTCACAAGGATAGAACATTCAGTTATGTTTGCTGTCTGGAAAATATCAATAAAAAAGAGATCTCGGGTAAATACCATTTGGAAGCCAGCTGGCACTAAGTAGGGCACCCACATCCACCCTCAGGATTGCAATGCAAACTCTAACCCTGTCTCCAGCAGGAAGGCATCTGCTTGATTGATATGAGAGCCCATATTAGAGATCCCCAGACATAAAAACTATAAAGTTTTTAAAGTGACAAGTGGCATATTATAGCATCTTCAATTACCTACCTTTCATTACTGCTATTTGACCAGAAAATATCATACATGAAGCATCTGCATTATTGAAGTATCAAAAAAAAGAAAGAATAATAGCTGTATTTTCTGTAAAATGCTATAAAACACATGACATGACACCTAGATCTTTTAAGCATCTGACTCATTATTGTTTGTAATAAAGAATTTCTTACTGGATGGTGTTGAACCCTGGCAGTATCATGGAGCAAGCTCTTTGAAGCACAGTTCTGGGCACATCAAGAGGAAGAAGGTGGTCAGGAACAGACAGTCAGCATGGATTTATCCCAGGTAAATAATGCCTGACCAGCCCAGCTACCCTCTGATAAAATATCTAGGTGTGTGGACAAGGGGAGAGATGTGCATGTCATCTACCTTGGTATAAGTAAGAGTTTTGACATTGTCTCCCACAACACTCTTGTAGCCCAATTAGGACATTATGGTCTGTATAGGTGAACAGTTTGATGAGTAAAAAATATGGAGAGCAGCAGTTAATGGTCATTCTCCACCTGGATGGAGTAGACCACCTGGCAAGGTTCTGTATGTCAAAGTGGTGCCCTTAGGAACTGTACTGTGACCTCTCCTGTTTACATTCTTCATCTATGTTCACTCACCTCCTCCAACGATGAGGAAGAGATTATGGAACTCAGCAAATCAGCAGATGACTGTAAATGTGGGGCCAGCTGAGGCTGTCCATGGCAGTGTGGGTAGTGCTGCTGTTCAGAAGGACTTGGAGAAGAGCCAGCTTCTGGAGGATTGAACAGCAGCATTTGAATACCTCTGAAGAGGTTCTCAAGAAGACAGAGCCAGGCTATTTGAAGGACTTCCTGGCAGCAGGATGAAAGGAAACAGGTATCTGCTTGTGATGATATTAATTCTATAATACATGCTCATGCAGGAAACATGAAAGGAATTAATCCCCAGGTTTTATTGAATGGATAAAAAACCTTCGCTTGGCTTTACAATCTGTCATGCATTTCAAAATGCTGTACTCAGAGGATTTCTGACATAGCTCCCACAGGCTGAAGATGTCCAAAGGATTAAGAAATTTTTTAAGTTTGTCTGAACCACCATTTTTCTTCCTTGTCCCCTATTCTGCAATGCATAAAGTCTGTTTTTAGGTAAGGATATGAACCACAGTCATTACATATATCTCACAGTCATATAAATACAAATTCTTAGCAAAATAATTGCTTTTCATAGTCATGTTGTATTTTTGCATTATGATATTTGCAAAATCACGTTTTAGGAATCATTCACCAAAATGCTTTCTCCGTAGAACAGACGTTTCCCTAAAGAGTCCGAATCCTTTTAACTTTTTCTGGCTTGGGAGGAAATAAGCCTTGGGACTTGAATGCAAACTATTATTTTCACTTTCAAGTTTGGGTCCTTGCTTGCTCATCTTAACCGTTTTCTAGCTGTGAAAGGGCATTTCCTTCTCTAGCCACCAAGCTGAGAGGGTTAAGATGAAAATTGAACATTTGAGAAGAAAGCAGAATAACTTCAAAGACTCTCTGACCACTAAGTGCAAAGAACCACTTATCAAGTCACAGTGGAATCAGCAACAGCAGAAAAAAAAACCACAAGCAGAGACTTTTCATTGTCCACAAAGACCTCATAGCACCTTCTAGTACCTGGAGTGGTTACAAGAGAGCTGGAGAGGGACTCTTTACAACTACATGGAGTGGTAGAACATGGGAGGTTGGCTTCAAAATGCAAGAGTTTGATTATATCAGATACTAGGAAGAAATTATTTACTGTGAGGCACTGGCACAGGTTACCCAGAAAAGCTGTGGATGCTCCATCTCTGGAAGTGTTCAAGGCCAGGTTGGATGGGTGATGAGAAACCTGATCTAGTGGAAAGAATCCCTCCCCATGGCAGGGAATTTGGAACTAGAAGATCTTAAAGGTCCCCTCCAACCCAAATTCTGTGATTTAATGATAATTTGGAATTTAACAACAGAAATGTGAGAGTAAAAGATAAGACTGGATTTTTAAAAATCCAGTGATTTTTGCTTACCTTCTGCAATTGCAAGCAGACCAGCTAGGTGAAGAAAATGTTTAAACAAGGGAACATAATACACATTATATCTTTTAGATTTCAGAATTCTGAAACAAAATATGTTTTTTTGATCAGATGTATGAAACCTACTCTTCTTTGTAGACAGGAAGTGCAAACAGGGCTTAAGTGGAGCTACACATTCCTTCTCTGCAGAGGAAAGTGTTCCATCAAAGGCAGGCATTTCTTAAACAGATGGCTGAAACACTGCTGTAGATGATTTATTTGTATAATACTCTTCTTTCTGTATCCTATATGCAAATTATTACAAAAAAATTGTAATAAAAAAAAATTGGAAAATAAAAAAATTGGAAACTATTCCATAACTAATCCAAAGTCCACAGTTACAAGGTCACATTAATGCAGTACTGGATACTTCTAAAATGGTGGGGAGGAAAAAACCCTCACAGATCATTATAAAGCAAAAGGCTAAATTTTGCTTTTAAAAAGCCATTGGGTGGGTTGTTTCTTTTCTTTTTTATTTCCAAATATGACAGTGGCTTTTTAATTTTATAAAGAAAACCCCATATATTATGTCTACTGCTGTTTTGAGAAGTAGGATCTCTGTGTAGAGATAACATAGCTGTTTGGAACTAGGAGGTGTTCTCACAGACATACTTGATCTCCTTGTTTTGGAAGAGAAACAAAAGCTCAGAGATCATAAAAAGCTCAGGGGAGATCACAGCACAGGCCCCTGTTAAATGGGTGCAAACAGCAGCCCTGCTGCCTGTCAGGATGGACTGAGCTTGGTGGTGCCATGTTCCCACTTGTATGTCCCTCCCAGGTATTGCTTTGGCATCCTCCAGTTAGCAAGGTAATGAAATAAATTTACACTTTGCATTTCAGCCATGGCTTTGTGGTTATTCTGGCTGCCTGCCTGCATCAAATCACACAGGAACCAAGCCCTAAACTTGAGGAACCAAACTTGAGCTGGTTTGCTCTGACTACAAAGAGCAAACCAGCTTCAGACCCATTAAAAAAAACTGATTTATGCTCTTCTGATTGCAGTCCAATCCTGCTGCTACCTCCATTCCCTTTTCCCTACAGGAACTGAGACTTGGATCAATTGACTTCTCCAAATCCAGGTGGACTTTATCAAATCTCTTTCTATAATCTGTCAGGCACTTCTAATCACATTAGTGATTTCCCATCATACAACATCAGTAATTATATTATTAGACTTGGGTTGAGGTTTTTTTTTCCCCAATCTGATATAAAACTGCCTCTGCATATTAATAACTTTTCTATCATGAGACTTTATTGAAGCAGAATATCAATGAGATGTGATGGGTGGAAAACTGTTAGTGATATAAAAGATGTCCTCATTTGGGTATAGACATGGCACTATTAGAAATGGTTTCCTTACAATGAGAAGAAGTCTCTCTCCTTTTTTTCTCTTTCATTTCCCTCGATGTGGGACAACTGTAAAACTTTATTTACAATTCATATGGAGAATGATTAAATAGCTTTCATTCTCTGAGTGTTGAACAACTCTTCAAATCACAAAGGCATTCACTTGGTAAGAAGAAATTACAGTGATATTGTCTCATCCTTGGCATCATTTGTTACTTTAAAAAACTTAAGAAAGTATGTCAAATTGTGGCAGAGACTGTAGCTTTATCTAAAATAAACTTATTAGAGAAGACGGTTTTTTATTAGCAAGTCAGAAACCAAATGATTAAACAGCTTTCTCTCTGTCTGAATACCAAATAGAAATCAATGTACATTATACAGCAGTAGCAGCTGAGACGGCAGAAGATCCAAGGACAGCATAAAAACTGTGATTTACTGAAAATATTTCACCCAGGCAGCAGCCATAAGATGAAGCTAGTTTGCCCACATAATACATTCCCTTGCTCTTTTCAACATGAATTTAGAAAACTTACTCGCATAAACTGTAAAAAGGTGGTAGTCTTGTT
Organism: Petroica traversi; assembly: GCA_025920805.1. Classification (NCBI taxonomy): domain Eukaryota; kingdom Metazoa; phylum Chordata; class Aves; order Passeriformes; family Petroicidae; genus Petroica; species Petroica traversi. Next base: position 610,851 of record JAHLSL010000073.1, on the reverse strand, counting down.
ACAAGTCCATAACAGTTGAACTAAAAAGAATTGTTTCTACATCCTAAGCAGGCTCTCTAGAAAGTTTTTTGAAATGCCATGCATTGCTACTCAACAGCAGGCAATGTTAATTTTTTTTTATTGTTGTGACAATTGCATCAATAGAAAACATAACTGCAATCCACAGTTTCTACAACCTGCTTGCAACACTCAAGAGAAAAAATCATAAAAAGTACATGCTAACCCAGTGATTCACCCACAATGGTTTCCAGTATTTGTGGAGATCTTCATGGATACAGTGTACAGAGAATCTGGGTACACCCATTCACATGATTAAAGGATTATTTTGATTTAACATTACTATGAATGGACCTACAACATATAGTTACACACCTGACAGGCTAAGGTACTTCAATAAAACATGCAGGGGGTTTGATTTCTTATAGATTTCTTTTTTGCAATGATTCCAATGGGACACAGGGACTATTTTCCTTAAACAAAAATACAAGATTTTACATAGCTTCATGAGTTATCCTTGGTCTTTTTCATTTGCTGGATATAAGCTGGTAGAACTGGAAAAAACAGATAAATGTGGGGCAGAGTAGCTGAAATGCAAAAAGTAAACAACAGAATGGCAGAAATACATCATGGAAATAAAAATATTTTGGGTGATGCATACTAATCACCACAAAATAATTTTTTTTAAATCAACTTATTATTGTTAGAAATCATATTCATTCTATTACTCTAACTTAATTGATATAATTGGAAATTATTTACCATTATTTATTAGCATATGACCTGAACAACATAAAACAATACCACACAGAAACCAGTGCTTTTCTGAATGGTTTGAATGGAAAAGATCCATGCACATCATAGAGCTAATACACCTTCCACTACACATTATCCATGTTTGTGTGCCCAACAGATGTAAATCCTGAGAGGTCCTGGATTAAATCATTGTACCGTAGGTGATAATCAGGGAAATATTATGCCTGTAGACAGACATCAAGACAAGTTCCACGCTGACCTATGGTGTGTAAAATTGTACCACCTATAGTGGAGGACAGTTATAATAGGTCAATGGTGTTTATAGATGATGCAAGGCAGAACAAATGTTTGCCAAGTGTAAGTGATAGATTTTATTGAGGTGAAATTGGAAATCCAGAGAGTATGCAAACACTCAAGAACATGCATTTAAGCTGCAAGTGTTTATAGTGTGCAAAGATAAAACACTTGCTAGGAGTGCCCCTCACACCTTCTCAACTTTTTAAAACAACATATTCATCATTTGATGTCAGATGAATACAACCAGACCCAATGGGGGTTTTCACTCTGGCTCTGGCTCATGTCCATGCAGATGAACTGCTTTACTGCCCAAATCAGGGTAATCACACCTGAACTGTGAATGTAAAATGACCTTGCATAATGACTGAGCTTTTTTTTGAGACAGTGCTACTTGGTCTAAGACACCTCTGATAAGAAATACATTTTAATGCTATGGCAGTTTCTCCAGCAGTGAGGGTGTCACCCTGGAGGCAGTTTGGTTTCAGTCTACACCAATGTGCACCAAATATTATAAAAAGTCTGAAAGGGCAAAAGTAAACTTGGTTTCAAACAAGTGAATTTCAGGCAGTAGACAGACTTCACAGCTTTGCCTTGCATATAGGGCTTTAGCTAATTATTTTCCTCAAAAGTTTAGTGCAGTCATTGTTGTGTCTCAGAGTTCATCCTACCCTTACAGCTCGGGGACAATAAAATTCCCTAACTTGCTATACCAGGCCTTGTCCTCCCATGGCAACCCACAGTAACTCCCAGCGACCCTCTGGAAACTGCATTTACATCTTGCAATGGGACAAGAGAGTCTTTTCTATCAAATGATAGCAGAATTCTTAGAAATTTAAGAAATCCACTGTAATTGTCAAAGGCTATCACAATTTATTTTATTACAGTAAACAGTAAAATAATTTGAAAAGGTTAGTCCCACTCCTGTACATTACAGACATATTATCTCCAATGTTTCTTTTGTTTCAGAGTACAATTCTATTAATATCCAAGTAATAAAATCTTGTTCTGTAGAATAGTTGTAACTATTAAAAATACACGGTGAGTATGTCCAACTTGGAGATAGTTTATTCTTAATAATGAAAAAATCTGATACATGAAAATTCCAAACAAAAATATGAAACCTTGAAGAAATAGGATTATCTGGTGATAATTGTTTGGCTTGCTGTATATACATTATCCTTTTTCTATGAAAGCTTGGGAAGAGCAATTGCAGGAAAGGCCAGACATCTGACTCATTCCTAGAAGAATACGAATGAGGACTCCTCATTGTTTCATTTGATAGGGCTGTCACTGACTGGAATTACTCACAAGGCATATAGGCCCAACTCATAGGGACATCACTCACATTCTCATAGAAATATTTAATATTATTTTAGGGCTAAGAATAGTGAAGGGTTCATTCTCTTAAACTTCTTCAGGTAACTCTCTTTGCAGTTACAGCAATAATGTAATCTAGAACATCATTTTAGTGGTTTTATATACGGATGCATAAGAATATTCTTAACAGACAACTACAGATAAAAATATATTTGAGCACACACAGAAAAGTATCTTTATATTGTAAAATTTCTTAATCCCTACACACTACAGGTAAAATAAAAATCCCACAAAACACTTTTTTGGAGCAAGTCAAACAGAACAAATATTCACAGTCTGAAAATGACAACATAGAACATGCATAGATAAAGGACACAAATAAAATACTTATCAGGAATACACTGCAAGCCAGATGACTGCAAAAAAGCTTATACAATGAAGCCCGTGTTAGCTGTTATTCAGGATGCCTAAAATTAGGAAAATATTCAGAAAAAAATTAAATGGGCCCTGTATGATTTCAGATTTTTGACAATGTAGTAAATGGGCCTTGCTTATGTAGTGATTGAAGAAATTTCAGAGAGAGTAACTGCAGACATGGAAGGCGGAACTGAAGCAAATAAGAGTAATAAATTGTTTTAGAGTTTGTCAGATTCCAGTGTTCTTTCTCAGTACATGAAAACACTGAAGAATGTTAGCACAACAAGAATTTTTACAGACAAGAGAACTGAATTGCAAAGGGGAACTGAGAGAAATTAAAAAGCATGACTGAGGAGTAACTGAAAGACATGAGAAAATGCAGTAAGGATTGATTAGAGCAGACCACTGATCTAGAAAATCCTGAACTTGCAAATAAAAAAGTATTAACATTGAACAAAACAAGTGTAAAAGGAGTCTATTACACTACAATATCAGCTACCTATTCTAAAACTAATAAAAGCACTTGAGAAATAGTGATGGGTTTCAGTACATAGTCTGACATGTCCAATACTGTGTTCTTTGCAGAAAAAGCCAGTGTTGCATATTGACAGATAAAGTGTGCTACAGACTGTTTTTTTTCCCTATATGAACATCACAGAACAGGGAACAAGTCACTTGAATTCTTTTTTTGCAAACCATTTCTGATGTTGTTTAATATGTCTGATAGGACTGCAGCACTATTAGTGGGATGGAAACACAAGGCATGTCTCTACTGAAGTGGAAGGGCAGGTCTGGGTCTCACCAGATACCAATTCAAACCAATTTGCTTTCCACATGTTCTGCAACTGAAATGCTAAGAAAACTTGAGCATTCTCTGAACCAGCAGTCTTCAAGGGCCAAACAAAGAGAAAACACAGATGCTATTGGGAAAATTATATGTGTATTTATTGTCTAAAGCAAAAAATAATCAAGAAAGATGTCAACACAAAATAGGAGGTAATCCAGGTTGCCAATTTTTTGGCGCTTTTCCCCCCCTCTTTTTATAAGCAGTCTAATGTTAAGATCTGGACATACATTAATGTTTGAAAAGTTGTTTTCCTCTGAGCTGAACCTAGAATTCCCCAGGCAGCAATGCAGTCTGACTTGTACAATTTACCTCCATTCCAAAAATAACAGTAAAGGCTTTGAACAATTATTTAGCAGTGTCAAATATCTATTACTGACTCCTTGCAAATATTTATAAAGCCCATTTTCTGGTGCCCAAAAAGTGAAAAAATCTGAGTCAACTTGAAGAAGCAAGTCAATTCAAATAGCTGCCTAAGCTGGAAGTTAAAACATTTTGGAATCCCTTTTTCTGTAAGCTCCACGGACATAATGAACGATACCAGAAAACCCTTGACCTTACAGCATTTGGAAAGCATCAGGAGAAAAAAAGACAGATTTTGTCCTGCCTGCCATACATCAGGATCATGTTATCCTAACAGTTAACATCCTCCACCCATTTAAATGATAAGCTGAAGGTGGCAACACAGGAGCGGATCTTTCTCTGACGCCATTTATTCAGGATATGATAAAAGCATTTCCGAAACTACTATGAAATATCTTCCTATCCATGGGATGCCTAAAAGTGAAGAATATATGTTAAAATACTGCTATAATATGTGCCAAGGGAATGATGTCTCACCATACTACCATCTAAATACCCAGCAGATAGGATGGTCTCGTGAACAGCTACTGCTCTTCTGCTGCTATTTGTTTCTATTCCACATCTCCTGAAACAACATACTTAGCATTCAATGTAGGCTTGGATGACTAAGGAAACAGTGATATGAAAGAGCCTTTCAGGTGAATCTTGATATCAGTTCTGCTTTCTAAAAGGGAAAAAATATTTTCCTTATTTTTATTACTTATATTCCTTATTTCCATTTTCATATGTGGACACAGGTATTATTTTTATGTGTTTTAATCACATAATCACACTCAGGAGATGAAGCAACGAAAAGGACAGAAGAATTACTGCAACTAATTCTCAAAAGAAAAATATGTGTAATTGTTGATCTATCTTGACTTTGTCCTCTTGGGGATTTCACAAAAGGAAAAGAAACATTTTAATAACATTTAGGTAAATAGGAATAAAACTTGTATGTTTGCAAGACCCAAGGCAAGAAATAAAGTAATACTGTCCAGCTCTTAACATAGCTTAATATTTAATACACTGCCTTTTTTTGTGTGTTGAGTAAACAAAAATTAATATCAATGAACTTGACATCAAGTACAATGATGTAACACTTAAATAACATCATAATCTCCATGTATCCAGAAGCCTAAGGAATAAAATTTTTTGCTTTTTCTCTTAGCTCAAAAAAAGATTCATGGGTTATGCACACTCACTTTTTCAGCGTTGCACTGATCATTTAAAACAAAGGCTTCTGCTGAAAATTGGGTTGCTTTCCAGACTGTAAATTAATCTTCCAGCTTCACAATTAAAGCCATCATGCTGATGAATGAGGTAGTAATGCTGATATACATTCAGCAGTTGTGTGACTCAGAGATACCATACACACTATCTTTGCCTCCTCAGCAGAAGCTGCAGGCAGCCTCCAGAAATGCTTTGTCCACCAGGTTTGTTATCACTCTCCCTGAAACACCTGTAATGCTTCAGATAGCAGGAAACTTGCTAATATGAGAAACAGCTTCCTTCTTTATGGCCTGTTATAAAAGCCAATGAAATACTTATTGATAACATCAAACTGAGAGTCTTAAAGACATATGTATTTTACTCAGGGGATTGTCACACCAGAGGCAGAACCTGGACCAACTTCCTTTTTCACTACAGCAAATAAGTCTTGGCCAGAAACAGCTCTTTTGAAAAAGTTGGAATGTATTCATCTTCAGCCCTCTTCAGTTCTGATCTCACAATAGAAACTTATTTGATCAAATGTTAATTAGAAAGAACCTAATTCTGTAGATGCTGCTGCCTTTGGAACAGAAGCAGTCTATCATTTGAAAGAAAACGGGAAATGCTCCAAAAGCCACATGTGAGAACCAATAATAGATGTGTAAGTGCTTTCAGCTGTGACCTCTCCATCTAGGGTGTCTTTGCCATTTAGAGCAGAGACCTGCTGCTCTTTAAAAATAATCTAGCAGCTTCCAGGTTCAAATCAGAGTAGGTGAGTGGTGGTAGGAAGAAAGTTGAAGAGGAGAGTCCTATGTTCTCTGGGTCAGATTGCAGAGATATAGAAAAATGAGGCAGATCTCAAAATAAGTTCCTGGTAGGGATATTTTTCCTGTTTCTCCTCACCTTGAAGACTGAGATCTCCAGACCCAAGGCTGTTCAAGTAGAATGTGAAGAAAACTTTTGCCAAGCTGGACTGATCTGGGAAAATGAAGCAGAATTGTCTGTTCTTCACAACCAGCTATCCTTCTGACATCTTGTTCAAACAAAGGCACTGCAAATGCTTATACTGAGGAGAAACTGCAAACCAAACCAGATGCTGGCCAATTTAAGCAACCTGACCTAGATGAAGATGCCTCTGCTCATTAGAGGTGGGCTGGAACTAGCTGACCTTTAAAAGTCCCTTCCAACCCAGAAGTATTAATTACTTCAAAAGTATGTGGTACATGGTTTAACTACATTGAATTTAGCCTGTGACTGCTCACATACTCTCTAGACAGATATTCAGGATGTATTTTTGGATAACTATGTTATCACAGAATCAAAGAATATGCTGAGTTGGAAAGGAGCCATCAGGATCATCGAGCCCAACTCCTGGCCCTATCCCTCACCATCTAAGTCTATGGTCTTTATAAACTTCCAGAATAAATAACCAACCTTTGTTAAAGCTAGGAATGAGCAAAGAATACATTTATGGTTTAGTCCTCATAGATGGTAGAATATGTGGAATTTCAACAAACATTTTTAATTAATTCCTCAGAGTTATAAAAATCCATAAGTAAAATCAGAACTCTCACTGAAGGAGCAGTATGCTTTCACTTGAAAAAAATAAATACAGTTGCAACTGCAATATAACTCTGAAACATGCTAAGCTAGCACTGGACTCTTGTTCTTTTAATCTAATTCTCCCAAAAAATGAAGGAAATTGAAAAAAATATATAAGGACTGTAGGCATTATGATATCATCATCATAGTCACCTTATTAAACCTCTTCTTCACTAAGGTTTACAATGCTGCTGAATAGCTCATCATTTGTCTGTAGTTAATACACTTTTGGTGCACTTTGACATAATTCTAGAAAGGATAAATGAAACTCATAAAGGTTTTTGGTGTTTAAGAACAAGTATTAACATAATTGCTCCAAAAATATTTAAAGGAGCTGAAGGTCACTTGCTGACTCTTCGTGTCTAAGACTATACTGCAGTTGGATTTTGTCTCTTGAAAATAAACTGATCCAGACTGTTCTAAAATCTAGATATAATGTCTGCCAGTGCTGCTAAGTTAGGGATTTATCACAGGATTTTCCTTATCATTCCTTGGTTTTAGAGATTTCTAACTCAATTAGTAATCCTTTCATATTCATGCAATAAATTTGCCATCACATAAAATGAGGTTTAATTACTAGATTTTTTTTTTTAATTTGTGGAAGGGACAATTCCGATTATTTTCAGTTTTCAGAAAACTATAGCACTTAGATTAGAGACCAACATACAAAACCTTATAGATACCTAACATTCAGAAGTCTTTATGGAATACAAAAGAAAACCACAATTTAATTATTATTTTAGTTCTGCACAGTCTTGCATACCTGCTAAAAAGCACTGACGAGCCAATAGATCTCTCACACACAGAGATTGCTGCCTCATACTAGATAAATCCAGAGCCTATGCAAAGGACGCTGGATTCAGAAGTTTAAAAAAGAGCCACTGCTCCCACTAAGATCATTAGATCTTGGCATTTGATACTTTACAAGATCAGGAACTTTAATGTGGGGCTTTTTGAGGCAGAAGGACTACAGGGTTTCATGAACAGCACATTTGAACTAGTTACAGTTAATTCTTTCAGGGGCAAATTTTGCTCTTAGTATGTCGTAATTAGATTCTTAATGCTACTATGCATATAAAATATATTATCAATCAATGTACAGGGAAGAATTTCACTCCCTACGCATGATGAATCTTAATTGCATTCTCCTCCAAGTCTTCGATCTATAGGAGAGCTGAAATCACTCTTTTAGATTGGAGAAAGGACCACTTGTCTGAATGGGTTTCATAGCAACAAAATCCTGTCAGATCCAGTCAATAATGTTGCCACATACTGGCCTAATGAGATACAATTTTGTATAAACAAAAGGACACATTTTAGACAATAGGTTATATTCAGTTGCAAGGGAACACAGGTCAGGATACGTGGCAGTTATTTGCTTTATATCTTCAAAGTGCTTCAGAAGCAAACTAATTAATCCTCTAAGTAATTAATACTAATAATTTAGTGGATTATAATTATGGTAGCCTATTGCTTTAAACTAATTACTTGTAAATGTTTTAATGATATGCTATAATGTTTTATATGCAATTGCTATGGTCTGCTGGGTTATAATGTCTATCTTATGATATTTATTCCCAAATGGTCCACTGTAAGAGATGATCAGATGAAAGCACACATGGGTTAAAGGACCAGATTCACAGCAGAATTCATCTGCCCTTACAGTAACTGGCAGCCACAGCAAAGAATAAAGTATTTAGTCCTCCTTACACCACGCACAGAAACAGCAAGGACTTCAAAATTAGGGGCTTGAGCTCAGTGTGGTAATGCACAGCATATCTGAGCAGCTGTGCAAGGATTCACAGCAGCTCTGTTCATGCTGTTAATGATCACCGGCCATAAATCAGCTTTAGGACTTAAGGACATAAGTTCATGTGAGCTTTCTTTCTTTTTCTTAAACCCAGGAAGGGCAATTGCCCTGTATTACTCCATAAGTAAAGAGAGACTCTGAGTCAGCACCAGGTATAAACAGCCATCTGAGACTGAGAACCAGAACATCCTGTGTAACAAGAGGGAGGGCACTCACCTGCTTGGAGAGAGGTAAGGGTTACAATCCATTTTGTCAAAGGGGACTCAGACTGTGTCTCCCACATACAGCAGAAACCCTCTTACCCCTGTGCCTTCCAGGCATGCTTTCAGCAGAGCTTTTCCAGTGGATTTCATCTGGTGTTTTCCATGGCTAAAGTAGGTACTGAGGTGCCTGTTTTGTGAGGCACAGCAAGGCTCAGGGATGAGGAGGGCACTGAGCTGCTCAGCACTGCCAAGCCTAAAGAGCATCTAAGCACATGCTGGCTTTTCTCCTTTGACTATCGCTCTGACAGGAAACATCTTAGCATCATTTGAACAGCAGTGGTACTTCAACAGCACAATGAAGCCAAGTATTAGCTTTAAAGTGTGTTTCAAGTAAGAAAAGCTCTGTGTCAGAAATTAATTTATAGGGATCTGTATTTATTTCTCCCCAGTGACTCTACATCATTCCAATGGACTTGCAAAACAAATTTTGAAATACCATCCTTAGCATACCGAATACCCAAGATCTGAAAGAAAGCCTGTGTTCATTGTGCTTCTTGCACCATTACAAATAATAATTTTGCAGTTCAAATGTGAAATTTCAATTTTTCATGTGATGAAATTCAGCTCAGCTCATGAGAAATCACTGGTTTAGTACCAACAATAATAAAAAGCCAGATTCCCCCTGCAAATCAAGCATAAAAAGTCAAAACCCTCAAGGCCACTTTTTTTTAAAAAACATACATACATTTTGAGTATCGTCTGCAAACACACACTTTCACCATTTAACTTACTCCAACATAAAAGAATTGTCATGAAAATAATTTGAGACTGAAGCTAGAACTGTTGCTTACTATATAAAGAGTACAAAGGGAATTGATTTACTGAGTTCACAGCTAGGTATTGCAATGCTTCTTTTCACACATTACAGCCTTTTAAGTCTAGAAAAGTCCATTTGCTGTGTACTCTAACCTCCTGTTTCGCACTAGCTGATGGTCATGCACTAGTTCCAGCTTCACACTTGGGTGTGGGCAAGACGTTTTCTTTCAGAAATATAAGTAGTCTTGATTTTACTGTTTCCTAGTGATGAAAAAATATAGAATTCTTTGTAAACTGCTCCCTTTCTAGTTATCCTCAATATTTAAAATATAAACAGAATAAAATAAAAACATTCTCAACGTTCTCTCTCTTGACTTTTAGCCTTTTGATTTTCCTGGACTTTTCTGCCTGACTAAAAAGCCTTTTCCTAACAAATGTAATGCTTTAATTATATTGCTGTCTTTAATTCTTTATAAATAGAGTCTTGAATCAATCCAGAGATCACACTGTGAGATGTCTGGCCGTTAATTTAAACAAACAAAACTGCCATGGTTACTACCTTGATTTCAACCCTTGGAATGTCTGTTTTCCAGTATGTATTAAAAAATCAGTGCTAACCATCCAGAAAGTTCTTTTGCTAGCTATTCTAAAACACTTTTGATGAAAGTTAGGTTTTAAGATTTAAATTTACATAGATAGTTTTATAAGGGTAAGATTGTAATCACATTTTAAATGTAAATGTAAATATCTCATATATATATATATATATATATATATATATATATATATATGCATCCTGTAACTATTTAGAATTTGTACTGTGAATATCAATTCGATTTTTAAAGCCATAGCTCTAGAATAAGCTGACTATGTGTAAGTGACACATAGGTATTACCTAGAAATAAGAGTTTTAGGGAATACTTTATTACTTAATTGTTTTTCAAGAATGTCCATTCAATGTTTTTTACCACTTATCAGTATGTCTTCAAATACTGTATGTTACCTAGAGCTATAGCAGTGAACTCTGTCAACTGATCATTTTCAGAGAACAGTTTTAGATCACTCTAGTAGTTTTTCAGAGACTCTGTAAGTTATGGTTCTAGTCATATGATAAATATAAAGCTGATGTAGAAAGTGCCATCAGTTGTCTGTAGGTAATTTCTTGATTAAGCTCACAAATGCTGGCATATGCTTTGTTTTCTGTAGCAGCCTATGGTAATCTGGATAAGTTCTCTTTGCTCACCTACTTTGAAACAGAGTTCAATTAACTTAGACTAAGTAAAATGCAAAGTAAAATTCTAATGTAATTTCCAGGGGTTTCTGGTAAGTATTCAGTCAGTCAATAATTTGGATCTTCTTTATTCTTCAGATGTGTTCCATGAAGAAGCATAAAACACTGTTCTGATGACTATGTTGAATATTTAGTTCTCCAAAGGGTTGCTGCACCCTGAGAAATTAGCATCCAAAATGTATCTGAGATTCCAGAACCATGCTTCTAAATAACCTTCTGGACTTTCCAGATTACCCTTCTTTAGAGGAGTTTAGAGAATAGACTGTGCATTTTAAATTTATCTATGAAGAAAGACATCATGGAGAAACTTAGTTTTTCTCCAGATCTTGCCTGATATTTGAAGAAAGTGGTTATTAATGAGATAACCAAACCAAATGAATGCAGGTGGAAGAACTGATACCCTTCAAGGTACTCTTACAACAGAAAAAATCTACTGAATCCAATATTAATTAATCCAGTCGGATGATAGTTATTTTTTATGTATCCCTCAAAAAGAAAAAAAAACCAAAAAAACCCCAAACTTTTATTTTATACAAAATAGTGAGTTTTCACACAAGCTTTATTCTTGCTATTTTAGGATTTTTCTTAGATTAGTTCAGTTCTGTTGGATGCTCAGATAGCAGTGGGAAGCCAAAAGAACACTTTCTCTTTTATCTAGCCAGAAAATTGAGACTGCCTTTCCAAAACAATCCTCTTTATAATAAACCACGTATTTGATGTCACAACAGGATTAAAGGTATTGTGTTAATTCCATATAACATACAGGAAAGTTTTTCAGCAGGCAGTTTCTTCTTCAGGCACAGTGAAATTTTGTCCTTGAATGTTCTTCCCACACAGGCAATGTTTCTATGAAATAAACATTTCAAATGATAGTTCTAAAAGTAGTTTCTTTCTCTTCTTCCATGGACACACAATGGAGCTTCATCCTCTTTTACTCAAATGCTGGAACTTCTTGCTTTTCCTAGTTATTTTCCCTATTTTTTACAAACTGTAGGTCTTCCATTCCCATCAAATCATCCTTTAACCCTGACTTGTCTGAATGTCTTCAAGGCTTTCTGACACTCCTAATATCAACTCCTTCTATTTCTCTGAAACGTTCTATACATATACATATATATATATATATATATATGTAGGTCTAGTGACTTAAACTTCTCAGCTTTCATGTTCCTCCCATCCTGCATATTTTTTATCTCCACCATCCCTTCTTCCACTTCCTCATTCTCATTACTAGCTTCCTTGCACTTTATAACCTTTTTTCCTAGCAAAAGAACAGTTTTGTTCTCCAAGATATTAATCAAACACAACATTTTTTAACTTTCCAGCACAGAAATCCTATCAATAATTAAATAATCAGACTTCCTGCAAGAAGTACCGTTCTACTCCTGTGCCTCACCATAAGACGTAAATGTGTTGATCACTCATTACTGTCTAGAAAGGCCCGGCTGTTGCTTTGGCAACAAGAGCCACAATGCCCAGCCTGACCTGGAGGCTCCTGAGTTAGAGACTCCTGTGGGGTCTCGCTTGCCCCCTGCTGCAGTCACAGTGGCTGCCAGCCAGGATATCACTGGAGTGCCCAAATCGCCAAGGAAAGCAGGACAAAGAGTCAGGAAGGGTTCTCTGCATGGAGTTTGGAGTTTGATATCCAAGGGTTCTGGGACTGAGAATGCCAGATAACAGGATGCAAAATACTTTTAAGGGACCAGGGGAGCCAGTGGGAACAGGGCTTGGGGGCAGAACAGGGGAGGAGTAATACAAGGGAGTCCAACCAGGAAAGGCCAGAGGAGAGGAAAGGGAAACAGGCCCACAGGGCATCGAGGGAGAGGGAACTTTCCAGAACTTAATGTAAACAGGGTGTGGATAACAATAAACCAACCAACTTGAAGTAATTAACGTAACTGCAAGTCATCGGGGTAAACTATTGGGGGGATCAGGGGGAGATGTTACACTTGGGAAGTCCACCATTCTCCCTGCAGGTTCTCGGTTGAATCCACTCCCACAGCCACCCCCAGGATGGCTTCCGTGACTGCCACAGTCACTATCCCTGGAAAGATTATCTTCTTTTAAGGCTAGTTTCTCTTTCTCCATGATCCATCCCAATCATGTTCTATTGCTATTCTCTAAGTTTATAAATGTGAGTCTAATGTTATTAAATATATGAAGTGCAAGTCACTTTTTTTTTAATCACCTCAAAATTTGTCCTGAGAAGTATGGTTTTTTTTTCTGAATGAAATACTACCTGTGTATAAGGATATTTGTCTATTTCAAATTTCAAGTTCCTATAATTCATTGAGCTATTAGAGCTCTTAAAATAAGAAAAAAAAAAAAATTATAGAAGTACAGAGAAACTATATATAAAATTTTCTCCCATTTCTTGAAATAGACTTTCTTGAACTTCATTATCTTTCCAGCAGGAAGAATAACTGAAACACAAGCTAAATTTTGTCAAAAATCTTACAATTTTAACAATACCTATAGTAGTGTTTTGTTTGCATTCCACAAATGAAATTTGCATTCTTTTCCTTCCAAGGGAAAGTTATAATTCTTTATAAATCTGAATAAAATATATTTTGACAATGCAACAACAAATTCTGGTAACAAATTTCAACTGCTCAGTATAGATGTTCTTTTATAATAAACATTATATCACAGTCACCTCTGGAAACCTCATCTGATCCTGAGTTAGTAGAGAAAAACACAAGAAAGGCAAAAAAAAGCTCCCAGAATTTTCGACTCTTATTGTTATGAAAGCTTCCACTCCACATTGTTGTGGTTTGACCTTGCAAGATCAAAAAGCTCTGTGCATGTGTGGGATGTAAATGCACAGATTATATATGGGTTTACCTGCAGCAATGGATTGCCTTGATAATTCCAGTAACTTCAACAGAGGTAGTCCATACTTCTAACATTCTGTAGAGTGGCTAGTGGAATTTCTTTATTAACTATATTACTTTTTAATAAGCTCATTACTTCAGTAATTTAGCTGAGCTGACCACAACAGCATGGTCCTCTACAGTGAATACTGGAATTCGTAAGAAATTAATAGGAGAAGCACACACCTTTCAATTGGGTTATTAAAATGGACAAATTGAAATTAGAACATTTTCCTTACGTGCAGATAGCTTTTGTTTCCTAGTCTGAACTGCTGTAATCAGCCTGCTCCTTCCAGTCTTCCAAAATCACACTTATTCACACTCAACCAAACTCCAAAAAGTTAGACCAGTAAAAGTAAAACACAATGTATTTTTGTAAACCTTGCTCTGTAGCTGGCTGCTTTTCACCTTCATTTTCCCACGTGCAGAAATGCACTGGAAATCGCTGTCTCTCTTTGCCACCTAGTGGGAAGCCTGATTTTAAAAATGTCTTTGAGCTATTTCACTTTAGAAATATGATTATGGCATCCTACATCAACATAAAACTTGCAAAGGATCTCTGGTGAGCCTTCTGGAAGCATGGTCAAGGTGTGCAGTATGCCTGGGGTCTCAATTACAGAAAAAGTTACACAAAGAAGGGTTTGAGATAGCGCATTGCTGTTCCAAAGGTAAGTGTAGCTTTTGAAATAAATCAGAGATTTTTTTTCAAACCCTTACATAACAGGTAGTATCAAAGCATGATTCATTTCTGAAAGAACCAAAAGTCTTGGCATACTTATTGACATTGTTAGTTTATGTTTGCTTGTAGGTTCCTCTGTTCTGAAGTTATGTTGGAATATTGTCAGGTCTGTCCCTCCTCAAATTGCATATAAAATTGATTCAGACAAAGGTGAGAAAGACTCTAAGAATTAAATTAAAATTTCTTGTATTGTTAGGGAAATAATTATTTTGTTGATCTATGCCTTTAAAGAAAACAAAACCTAACTCAGATCTTTCCATGTATCTGTTAATTAAAGTCTTTCACTTTCCAACTGAGCCGACAGATATCAAACCCTGGCAACTGTCATCAGTGTCACAAGGATGCAAGCAGTAAGAACTCAAGTCTTGGGCAGTTGTATCTCCTGCTCGTGCTTTGCTGAGGCACCAGTTACTTAAGCCAATAGCCATTTTTATTTATCACATGACTGAAATTAAACTGTTTGCAATTGGCCCAACATCAACTGAAGCAACTGAACCTATGCTATCAGCAATTCACAGTATTATTTTCTTAGTTTAGAAATTATTTCATATACATTTGATCTTTAATATAGATTTCCAATATATTGCAGTGCTAAAAGCACAGGTTGCTAACAGCTGAGCATTCTCAGCTGGATGGGCTGCACACACCACACAAGCTAAGGCAAGGACACAGATTTGAGCTATTTGACTGCAAAGGTCGACCTGGCAGCTTTACTCTGTAGGTTGGCCTCAACTGTCCCAAGATGTATCTGTGCAATCTTGGCCAGGACAGGAGCACAGATCCAGTGTAAGAACCCAGAGCTGATCTTTGGGGGCTATATATTCAAAACTGTGAGGATTAAAGGGTCATGAGATCTTTTGGGTGTCAGAGTATGTAACTGCTAGAAGAGACTTACTTCAGGGATTTAAAAATTACTAACCATGAATCTGTGTTTTTATTTCCAACCAGTACTCAAACCTTGAACTTTTGAGAATTACAGAAGCATTCCAGCATACATAATAAATAAAGCTCAGGTGTGTGAAAAGTTCACAGATACAACCAAATAAAAGCAAGCACTTACTGTTTAGTGGTGTTCAAAGAAGTCTGAGTTAAATGCTTTACATCTCTTTACTCTCTCCCATTCCAAATGGATGCCATCCACATAGCTATTTGTTACCAGTCTTCTTAAATCAAGTCAATACTCAAGGCATATTCTATAAGATGTACTGAAATGTGCTGTGGCTGCTTGCACTATCACAGGTAAACAGGATGACACAGCTCTCTCGTCTGTTAGCTAACAAGAAGCACCATGACATTTTTCAGGCT
Organism: Petroica traversi; assembly: GCA_025920805.1. Lineage (NCBI taxonomy): Eukaryota > Metazoa > Chordata > Aves > Passeriformes > Petroicidae > Petroica > Petroica traversi. The sequence goes on along the minus strand of JAHLSL010000073.1, from coordinate 595,030 downwards.
GTTGCACAGAAGGAAGATTACCCATGTTCTCATGTCCCCCTCCTACAGAACAGATTTATTTAAACAGAATTATCTTCTCCAAATTTCCATCTTGACTTAATGTCATTCTGATGCTGTATTTTCTCTAGAAGAGGGAATCAAGCAGTTTTTCTTAATTCATAAAATTTAATAGAGCTGGAAATCATGATTCATTACTTTGTCAGCTCTGTATCAGCCCTTCATTTTGGTATTTTTCCAGAATTCCAGTGAAGTTAGAGATAAGGGAAATCAAAGAAAGTCCTTAATCATGTTCTAGAATAATACTGTTATGCTCAGCCTGGCATTCATTGAAATATTACTGGCATGAATTCACTGCCTGAAGATGCAACTCGCAAGTGGAAATGGGTCAAGGAAGACCCACACAGAGGACTGCTTTGATGAAAAGAGAGAAAATGCATTTGATTCATCTTTCATTTCCACAATATAAATTCAAGTCCATTGCACAAGGGTAAGTGATTAGGAGAGAGAAAAAATCCCCAACCTAACAGCCTTTTGAAGATTTTCCATCCACTGAAGACTGTTTTGAAATCACTTCAACATTTTTAATAATTTCTCTTTCGCTAGCATGTTTCCATTCCTTAGGCCATATTTGGATCCATATTTGGATCCGTATTTGGATTTCACATACCTACAATGTAATAACAAATTTGATTTTTAGAAATGTTAAGCACGTAATTTTCTTGATCTCTGCAATATTGACTTGCTCCACTACTATGAGTTGTGGTATCCTCTAGCTCCATAGAGAATATTCTGAGCAAGGACATAAACCAAGTATGCAGTTATTATGATTTGTGGGGCACTCATCCAAATTACATCAGCTCGGGCATGACACTTAAACATGATGCATGCTGCCAGGAAGGCCAGACTGGCAGAGGTGAGGCAAAACAGGCTTAAGCCTACATCTACACAATGAGGGCTCCAGCTGACTGCTGCTGCCAGCAGTGCAAACACAAGCTGATAGCATTATGAAACTCCCAGAAGTCATCTTCTTTTCCTTTTTCCTTTTTTTTCCCCATGTTTCCTCAGTCAAATAGACTATTTTTTTATATGCACGTATGTGAAAAAATAATTACTCCATGCCAATTGCAGTTCCCAGGTTTTTTTTCTTTTTAATGGCAATTTCTGTATCACACATATTAACTTAGTATGCAGCTCCCATTGAAGGGTTTCCAGGTTCTTGAGTTTGTAATATTTTTTCCCCACCAAGAGAGATCACAGTTTAAAGGACAGCTTTCAGTTTAGTTACCAAAGTTATTCAAATTACTGGAGTGAAAGTCTCTGCAACCTATTGAAGCTAAAGCAATAAAAGAACACTTCTAAAATACAAGCTTTATACATTTAAGTGTCCTACAATTATCTGATATGTAACATGGAATTGAGAAACTGTTAAACTGACCTTGAAATGCACTTATGTAAGAATTAGGAACAGTCAATACAAAGCAGTAGGAGAATAAAATTTTGAATGGCTTAAATTGATTTGAAGCATGGGAACACTAAGTATTTCAGCACTGGAAGTAGAAGGTAGTGAGCTGTTTGAGAAAAATAGATGGGAAATTTACTCTTAAAGGCGAGTGTAAAAGTTTGAGCATGAGTACTATGTAGCACAGGGGCAGATACAACTAAATGCTCTAGGCACTGTGAGACTGTTTAAAAGAAAATCCAAAGATAGCAAGATCAAGTTTCAGAAGATATTGGAATAAGATCAGGTCTGATGTGAGAAGGTGAAACTCCCACACGGAATAATTCTCCGGTACAACATGAGGTACTTTGGCTGAATACAGGCCAGTAAGATACAGACAAAATTTCAAGGCATACAGATCTTTAGTGGTACAAAAATTAGCAATATATGTCCATATGAAGACTGCTATTTTCTCCATTTTACTCAGATTCATCAACATTTAATGAGAAATTCTTGGATTTGATTGTGTAATTCACGTAACTTATGCATAGGCTTCAATTCTCTAAACAGAATTTTTAGAATGTTTTTTTCCATTAAAAAAAAAAAAAAGCTTTGAGCAAGCTTTTGATGTGCTCTGTCTAACTGCAAAACTGTTTCCATGATTATTGATACCTCTGATCTCATACCCGATAATATTTACTGACAGCAATATAATGAAAGGGACACAAACACAGAGTCTTTTCTGTTTTTCACATACAGACCTTTTCTCTTTCCTAGTATAAGTCCCGCAAGATCAGGACTTGAAGAAGGTGGTCTAGGGAAGCACAAGCATTATCCTTTTTTCATTTTCTCTGATTCAAGCTGGCCTGCTTCTGTTCACATCATTCCTCCACAGTTGCAGCCAAATGGCTGTAAGCATCAAAAGTTTACAAGTGTTCAAAGAAAAAAAATTGGCTTCCATTGCTTCCTTTATCATTATTTGGTAGCAATTTAAGCCACAATCTTTGAAATATTCAACTGCAGTTACTCTTTTGCTAACTGAAAGGTACAAGGAAGAGAAGTAAACAGGAATTTCTAATAATCGGTAAGGCAGCGGTAACTGCCATGGAGACCAGATGTAGTAAAGAATTTCTTTACTTCAGAGCTACTATCTCTATTAAGGAGTCACCATAAATAAAGGTAACATCAGGGCTTCCCAAAAGGATCACAACATTCTATCTTCAGTATTTTATATCTTATCTTTGTGTTCATATTTCCTTTACCTGATATGAGCACATTGCCAAAAGTAATTAGATTTTTTTCTACCCCTAGGTCCATAGAATGCTTCTATTTAATTTAACAGAGCCTATGGTCATTAAAGATATACAGAACTCTCTTGGTCTTGTTCTGCATTTTCCTCAGCTTGATACACTGTTAATATATCAACACAGAGGCATTTAATGGAGAATACAATTAAAAGAAAAAATAATAATTAGAGGTCTTATGGCTGATTGTTTTCAAGTGTTGTCACTTTATTTAAATTATATTCTGCTTTAAGTAAAGAAGATCTTGTACTGAACTATTTGTGAATATTGGTAAAATGTAACATCAAAGAAACAGTTTAGATTTTCTTTTGATATAAATTTTCCTACACTTTAAGTAATAAAAATGTTACACATTGGCACAATGCATCCTTTTTGGAGCACTCTGAGCATCTCACAGCAATATGTATTTTTATTTATATTATATTATGTATTTTTATTTATATTATATATTTTCTCTTGAGAAATGGCATGCATGAAGTTGATGATGTACTGACCATTTACTAAACCCAGAAATAAATCCTAATACAAGATCTCAAGAAGAGTGGTATCTATTTCACATGTCCCTATACTGAATAATATAAAATTTCATAATATAATTGAAAAAATAATTAATACAGGAAAAAAAGAAAAACCTTTTTTTGTGACATCTTGTCTTTTAATTAACAAATACATTAGAAGTCTAGAACTAAAAAATCTCTGACTGATAAAATCAGGATAAATGTCTATGCTCTTTGCATTTCTCTGTATTAAGAACTATATCATGAGGCAGACAATAAAAATTCTAGAATTTTTACTCAAAAAATACAATACAACAAATGCTATTAGGAACTCTGGAAGTGTTCCACTGAAATACTCTGGATTGTAGACTTAACTATTTTGATATTTTCAGAGATTACTGAAATAGAAATACATTCAAATACAGACCTGTCAAATTAAGGCAACCTGAATGAAGCTCAATAATTAGGACTATAATTACTTAACTGAAAAAAATATTTAAAACCAGCTAGTCAAATTTCTCGGTAGCCTTCTGTTTTATTATTAATATTTTAACTCATTGTCACACATGATTCTCTGAAATTTCTTATTTTTCTATTCCTTATTTTCCCCCTTTTCATTCTTTATATTGTTTCTACATAATATGCCCTTTGTTACTACCTAAGATTCTGGCTACTCTGAGCCACAGTCCAGCTTTTTAAATCTGCCATGACTGTGGTATTTGCATTATAGGAGAACTGAGATTTGTGATTTCTTTCTATTTTCTTGAGAATACCTGTTATGTCCCTTTTTTATATATAGATATAGATGATATAGATATAGATGATATAGGTACAGATGATATAGATATAGATGATATAGATATATACAGTATTACATTTGTTTTCATTGATTGTTTGGTACAGTGCATTGACATACCATAAACATATATCCAAAATATCCCTGGGGTAAACACAATCTTTTGCTGATTAAGAAGGCTCCAGGTTTACTCTGAGGTGAAGATAGATTCAGTATTCATTTAAATTATGGTTATTTGGTAAATTATAGTAAATGCATGATGCAAAAATTTATTATCAACAATGAAAAATACCAAATATTTTGGGCTACTCATGCTTTCTGAAGACAGAAAGGTGTTGCTCAGCATTACAGTATTTTGCTCATCAAAATTCTTTTTTTTAGGCACCATTTCTGTCAAATGGTGCCTACAAAAGACCAGAATCAAATCTTAGAATCAAATCTTCAAATTGCTTCCCTCATGCTTTGGGTACCATCTGAAGTGCTTTTTCAGTACTGTTTAGCAACAATTGACACCAATAACTGCATTTAAAGACAATGAAAACTACCAGTGTATGGTACTTAACTAAAAACCTTGGTCTCTAGAGTTGAATACTTACATCTCCAAATATGACCTGAAAAAGGACTACATGTCAAAAAATATAAAGTATATGAAATATATAAAGATAGAATATAAATTCTACCAATAAGTTTGATGAAAATGATACCTGCTTTTAAATATTTTGCCATTCTAAATCAGCTTATGTTCCTGTCCTGGTTTAGGGCAAATATTTAGGAGGAAACCTCTGGGGGGTCTCCTCTAGGAAGAGCCGATTCCAATCGCCCCTCCCCCTACCGGTCCGGGAAGAATTTCCTTAGAGAAAAGTGGAAAAAACTATTTATTTAACACATAGAATATTTACAAGTATAGGGAAAAATTGGATAATATGAAAACAATGAAACCTCTCCTTCCTCTGAAGAGATGGTAGATTCAGAGTCCGTCTGAGTCCGGTTCAGTTCTCCAGTGGGGGGACGATTGCCGGGCCCGGCTGTAGAAGTCGGCGAGGGTGGGGGGGGGCCCCCTGGGGGTTCCCTGGTGTCCTGGGCCCACGCGATGCCAGCCAGTCCCAGGAAGAGGAAAAAAAAAATATCCAGCAAAAGAAACAAAGTCTCTCCCTGCAAAAAGCTGGGAAAAATCCGAGGAAAAAACCCTCTGCTGTGTGCTCGGCCAGCACCCCCACAACAGAGTGAGTAAAAAAAAGAAAAAGAGATAACGCTGTCTGCTGGAATGCAGCCTCTCCGCTCTCTTGACCTTGGTTCGTAGTATCCTGCAGACAAACGGCGAGTGGTTTTTTTTCCTCCACCTTCACTTTCACTGTCTTCCTTGGACCAACTTAAAGCTGCAGAACTTAATGTCCAGCATAAGCAAGGGGACGATTGGGGATACAAACAGGTCATATGGCCAACCCAGGACAGTTCCCTCAGATAATAACCTTACACAAAAGAGACCTTGCACATCAAAATAAGAGCCTCCATTACTAAACCTAGAGACAGCTGTTCTGCCCTAGCTGTACACATACTCATTCCTTTGGTGAGAAACATGTAACACAGAGGGTACCTCTACATTAACATTTTAGTGTACAACAAGGGAGCAGATTTTATGTCAATCTGCTAAACATTGCCATTTACTTCACTTTCATTCTCACAGCTGTGTGGTTTTGGACTGCATGAATTCGTCCTTTTTCAAGTAGAAATAAATGCAGAGAAGGAATCCTCCCACTAGTCCAGGAGGACACCTAACAATGCACCTATGGCATTCCTTGCACAGGTACCAGAACTAGACTGTGGGGAAACAAAACCTCCTGAAATCCATACAACATGGACATTAGCTCCTTCATTCCACAGAGCTCCTGCTGCCTGCAGTCTGCATCACTTGCTGACATAGGTGTAGCCACAAGAAGCAAGTGGTTTCTTCCTATCTCCAAAAATGTGTTAACCCTAGAAGTATCTTTTTCAGTACCCAGCAAGAGAAAACATGCAAAAATTTTGTCTTAAATAAAATTTTATACAGTGGTGCATCAGACCTCTACATATGGGTGACTTCTATAATAAATAATTACCTTTCTGGAGCAAGGTATTCAACTTTAACTATGAAACACTCCACACCAAGGGGAGAGCTTCCCTGTGTCTCAGTGGTGTACCCCTTTCTCTGCCCAAGACTGCAGTGGCTCTGAAACGTATATGCCTGCTTTAGTTGTAAGGTACAGATGGATTGGATTGTAATCCTGAGCAAATTTTAGGATCTTCACTTACAGAAATACATAGTTTAGTTATGTCAGTAGTTTATATTATGGAGGGGAAATATTTGGGTTTTTTTTCTTTTTCTTTTGACAGGAAGGATTCATTTTGGACTGTAGAGATTTTTTTATGAGGCTCACTGATTTCTCAGCATCTGTTTTCTGTGCATCATTCATTCTTAATGCCTTTCTCCCAGTATTTACTTTCCAGTCTGATTTCTATATTACATATATCCCCTCCTGCTTCAAATCTACTGGCAAGAACAAGGGAATATTTTCAGAAATTTTAAACTTTGTGGAGTCAGATTAGCCCTCCACTTACACAGTCAAATTCTATATAAGTATCTCCTAGAAAAACTACAGCATCAATTTCCACAATCCCATCCTATCTCTGCATTGTCAACTCACCAAGTGCTTCAAATATAGTGGAGCAGTTAATTATACTGCTCCACAAGTTAATTATACTTGAAATTAAAGCTAGTAAGTAATATATTCAGGAATCCAATCCAAGGGAAGCATATATGTACTGTGTATACAATGGCTGAAGTCATATAAAAAGGAACAAAGTCACTTCTTGCCTTTCTGACTCAAATTCAGACCTGTAAACCTGTGAAAGAACAAGTATAGGAATAATTGTAAATTAGGAGAGTAGTTTCCCCAGTTGAAGAACAGGTAGTGGTGCATAAATAGAAAACATTATAATGGTATTATGTATAGGCCTATAATTGAAGGAAAGGATATATTCTTACTCAGAAACTTCCACTTTGAGTCATTACTGAATTTCCTTTATGTTGTGAAATTCAGATATGTAATCCTTGAAAAAGGTGAATTCTAGCAAAATTTCTAGAAAGTGGGAATAGCAAATACCACTGCTTATTTTCTATAAGGACTTTCATTCTGACAAACCTTTGAAATTATTGGTACTGTTGCCAGATTTTATGCCCATCCCAGGTTGTTTTCAGCTGAAATTTGAGCTTTTTCTATGAGTAATAACTCTATTTCTAGATAAATTATTTAAAAAGCAGAATATTTTACATGACAGGAACATTGTACACTATAAAGTTGTTCTCTTTGCACTTGACCATTGACTTCCAGCGACCTGGAGATAAGTTTAGCTTTTATCTCTCCTCTGCTTTTGTTCTGTATAGTTTGATATATTAATTTTCTTCTAGAGAAATTCAACAAAGCAAGATCTGTGTATATGAGGCAGATGGAATTCAATGTTTTAGTTTTTAAATTCTTTTCAGTTAAGTCTGTCTCTTAAATAAGTGTTTCAAAGTGTCCAGGTTTACATGATGTACCTGAAGAAAACAGAGATGTTCACTAAGACAGAGGGTAAAAAGCAGGTAAAGAATCTTCTGTTCTCATGGGAGGGAAAAGAAAAAAAGAGAGACAAAACTACTTTATTAAAATGAAGAAAGCTACAAGATTTTACTCTATGAGATTGAGTACAACAAAGAGATTGTTGCCATGGTACCAGCAAAATTTCTCCTTCCCTTATATGCACACACATGAGCCTTTTTTGACAGAACAAACTTATAAATGTAAAAGGAAAAATATTTTCTATTATAGTTCCTCAAAAAATTTTAAATAAATACTTGCATTATATTTAGATGAAATCAGACAGGTGATCATCTCTTGCAGATCTTTCCCAAAGCAAAGCAAAACAGCAAACACTGCATTGGCACTGAAATGCATATCCTCCAAAGACACTCAAGGCATACAAAGAAGGGTACATCACAGAATCACAGAACAAGCTGAGTTGGAAGCGATCCGCAAAGATCAAGTACCACTCCTGGCCATACCAGGAGGAGAGGACATTCCAAAGAATCCCATCATGTGCCTGAGAGCATTGTCCAAAAGCTTCCTGAGCTCTGCCAGGCTTGGTGCTGTGACCACTGCTCTGGGGAGCCTGTTCCAGTGCCCAACCACTCTTTTCTAATATCCAACCTAAACTTTCCCTGACACAACTTCAGGCCATTCCCTCAGGTCCTGTCACTGCCACAGAGCAAAGATCAGGGCCTGCCCTCCTCTTCCCCTCACAAGGAAGTTGTAGACTTCAATGGAGTCTCTCCTCAGTCTCCTCCCGATTGAACAGACCCACTGCTCACACGGCTTCCCCTCAAGGCCCTTCACCACCGTTGTGTCTCTTTTGGACACTCTCTGATGACTTAATGTCTTTTTTTAGGCTGTGGTGCCCAAAACTGCCCCAGCACTCGAGGTGAGGCCGCTCCAGCTCAGAGCAGAGTGAGACAATCCCCTCCCTTGCCTGGCTGGTGATGCTGTGCCTGATGCCCCCCCCAGGACAGGGCTGACCCTCCTGGCCGCAGGGCCAGCTGACCCAGATTCAGCTGACCCATCGATCAGGACCCCCAGGTCCCTTTCTGTGGCACTGCTTTTCAGTGTCTCATCCCCCAGTCTGTCCATACATCCAGGGCTGCCCCATCCCAGGAACAGAATCCAGCACTTTCCCTTTTTGAATTCCCTGTGGTTGGTGATTGCCCAGATCTCTAATATTCTGAGATCTCTTTGCAGGGCCTCCCTGGAGGCTCCTCCTGGTTTTCTGTCATCTGTAAACTTCCTTAGTATTCCTTTGATTCCTGCATCCAAGTTATTAATGTAGATGTTAAAGAGCACAGAGCCTGATGGGGCCTCACAGAACCCCATTAGTGAAAGTCTGATGCCACCCCATTCACTGTCACTCTTTGCACCCATACCATGAGCCAGTTGCTCACCCATCACATGATGTGTTTATCCAGCTGTGCTGGATACGTCCTCCAGAAGGTCACTCTGAGAGACAGTATCAAAAGCTCTACTGAAATTCCAAAAGATTACATCAACTGATGTAATCACTTTATCAACCAGGTGAGTTCCTTTGTCATAAAAGGAAATTAGTTTTGATAAGCAGAACTTTCCCCGCATTAAGCTATTGCTGTGACCAATCACTGCATTGCCTTTCAGGTGTTTTTTAATAGCTCCCACAATAATCTTCTCCATAACTTTACCAGTGACTGAAGTGAAACTGGCAGGCCTGTAGTTTCCAGGGTCCTTCTTTTTGCCCTTCTTGAAAATCCGAACAGTTTTCACAAGTCTCCAGTCAGTTGGGACCTTTCTGGATTCCCAAGACTGCCCAAAAATCATTTAGACGGGTTTTGCGATGACATCAGCTAGCTTCTTGAGGGACTCTTGGATGAATCCTATCAGGCCCATAGCTGCAGTAGAAGATCCTGCATGATTTCAAGATCAGCTGGGAGTTGATTATTCATGAAGTCATGGTCCTCCAGCTCAGGGCACTGAGACCCCCTTGGTCCATCATCAGTGCTGAAGATGAAAAGGTACTGCTCCATTTTCATTGTACTTTAAATAGGTAGGTGTTTGTTTAGCGTACAAAGATTTCACACCAGTCACACAAAGATTTCCTTAATATCAGCACAAACACTGATTTTATGTAACAACATTGTACCGCCTTACACCTGCAACTTGTCCTTTGCAGAGTAAATCTAATGACAGACATTTTGAAGACGAGAGAGACCACCTACTAGCTCAAACATGTTCTTGCAAAACAGAACATGCACTGTCCCTTAAGATAATTTGGAGATAAAGAAGAAATGTATGTTCTCAAATGTATCACTGATTCACTGAAGACCACAAATTCCTAAAAAAATCACCAATCTTTAAGCAAGGATTACAATGGCTTTTTTAAGTTTATAAATTCATTTTAAAATGTGAGCAATTTTAATTTCACTAATGCCAAACACGCAAGTAATATCATTTCCCAGTTCCCAATGGAAAGTTCCTTCTTCTCAACACACAGGTCTCACAGCCGGTTCTTTGCAGAGCAGATTCAGGGTGGGTTGATTACCCAGTATGACCTCAAAATCTTTTCCAGAGTCAGTACTGTCTTGAGCACAGTCCCTCAAGTCTGACAAGGTGACCTACATTGTCACCGTTCTTCAATGCACAGCATTGCATTTGGTTATGCTGAAGGTGAAGCTGGACATATTTGAAAAGGAAAATAAGCTATTCAGATCGTAATGTATAAGTGACTTGTCCCCCAGTGGAAACAATTTGAAACTTTACATTCCCTCTGCAGAATCCATAGCCTTTTTCTGTAAAGAAAGACTTTACCTTCCAACGCTCTCTACTACACACCATTCACATCAGCATGACACTCTTAGAATTAAGCAGTGAGAGGGAAGACAGAAGGCAAATTCATATAGTCATTTAGGACAAAATTATCTTAGAGATCTCCCCAACTGTAATGATTCCATGATTCTTCTGTCAGTTATCAATCCATGCCCTATAATTTCATTCCCCGAGTGCTAAAGTCAACCACTTGTGATGGAAGAACTGTCCTGCACACAGATCTAGAACACACATTGACTGCAGCACCCTATTGCTCCTCTATCTTCCTTTCAGCAAACAAGCAACAGTGAAAATAAAACCAAGTACTGTGCTTTGCTGCTTTCTTTCTAATGGGCTGCATGCTATAGGCTGACAGGAAATATTATAAACAGAACAGAGCTTCTTTCTCATTACAGTGATTTTAATGAGAATGGTAAATGGGTTCAAATGAAACCATGCAGGCACCAGTGATAAGATGCCCATCCATTACAGTGCTATACCTAACCCAAATTTGATATGCCATTATCTTCCCTGAATGCAATTTAAGGGATCAGTCTTAGTAGATACTCAATATGCTCTGATTTCTCCAGCACAGGAAAACTGCCCTCACTTGATCTTCATTATGGCTGTACTTCCAGGTATTTCTGCTCCCAAATGATAAAAGAGCTAACCACAGATTAACACATACCTTGCTTTGCACATGCATAAGACATGTATCTCTCAGTTGTCGTTTACTCCTAAAAAATCAGAGCTCTTCTGTTATGACTTGTACTGAGATGAACACTGTAATTAAACAACACCCAGGAGAGAGAGGAATAAAAAATGCCTGAAGTACAAACTCATTTAGTTTTCAGATTTTTTTCTAAAACTGCCGCATTTTAAGAAGGTTGTCAAAGCCTTCTTCAGAAGGACTGCAACAATCGTCAACACAAAGGTTAAAAGTGCAAAACAGATAAATAATCCTGAATTTGTAATGAAAATAAATCTACCAGAAAGTTAGAGAGAACTCAAACTTTACTAGTTACTTTATCAGCATATGGAAGTTACATGTCAAGATGCAAGAAAAGCAGGCTAAAACTTCAGTGATTACCAGCTAAAAACAAGGATTTTTGCCACAATTAAATTAAAATATATTGTTCCCTGTCATCACTCCAAGAAATTATCTGCATTGCATTTTTTTTTCCTTGGTCCCAGGAAAAAAAAACAACAACAAAGAACAGATTTGCAAGACTATGTTGTCACCTTTTAAAGACCCGAGTACTCATATATCATGGTTTGACACTGGCCCAACAGCAGGCACTCACAAGAATTGCTCACTCATTCTTCCCTGCTACAGCTAGGCAGTGGAGAGGGGGAAAAAATTAACAAAGCGTTCATGAGAAAACACTCCAAGATCAAAACAGGCTCAACTTAAGGTTGCGAAGTGAATTTCCTACTAACAGAATCAGAGGAGGATAATGAGAAGTAAAATAAGCCCTTAAAAAAACCTTTTCTCCCCAGCCCCTCCCTCCTTTCCACCAACAGCTCAGGAAGACAGCATGGGGGTTTTGGTCAGTTTGTAACCAATACTTTCTTCCACTGCTCTTGGAGAGGAGTCCTTCCCCTGTGAGACCATGGGGTCCCTCCCACAGGAGACAGCTCTCCATGAACTTCTCTGGTGTGGGTCCAATCTCACGAGCAGCAGCTCTATCACACCTGCTGCAACATGCATTCCTCCCAAAACTGCTGCAATGTGGGTCTCTCTTTCCAGGGGATGCAGCCCTTCTAGCACAGGCTGCTCCAGCCTGGAAGCAGGGCCCTCTCTCTCCCTGGGTCTCCTACTGGATCACAGCCTCCTCCAGGCATCCACCTGCTCCAGCATGGGCACCTCCTGCACGGGTTGTGTGTGGATCTCTGCATTCCCCGTGGATTCCCATGGGCTGTGGGTGGATCTCCATATACCCTATGCAGGGACACAGCTGCTTCACCATGGTCTTCACCACAGCCTGCAGAGAAATCTCAGCTCCGGCATCTGGAACACCTCCTCCCCCTCCTTCTCCACTGACCTTGGTGTCTCCATGGTTTTTCCCTCACATGTTCTCACCTCTTCCACTTCTCTGGCTAGGTAAAAAAACTGTGTGACTTTGCTTTGATTTTCGTCTGAAATATGTCATCACAGAGGTGTAAGCAACCTCTTTCACTGGCCCGGCTTTGGTCAGCAACATGTCCATCTTCAGAGCCATCAGAGATTGGCTCTGCCAGCCATGGTGGAAGCTTCCAGCAGCTTCTCACAGGAATCACTTCTGTGGCTCCCCTGCCAGCGAAAACCAGGCTATGCAAAACTAATACATCATACAACTCTGTGAATTCTTGAGATTATAAACTGTTGTCATATATCTAGTGTTTTCCCTTATAGTTACTTGTGCAAGTGTTTATCCAAGAACATTTGAAGAATCCTAACCCTGAAATTAGTTCATTTTGTTAGATGATGGTGGCAGTAGCCCCAAAGTTGTGTGTTTGATCCCTGTATGGGCCATTCACTTGAGAATTGGACTCAATGATGCTTGTGAGTTCCTTCCAACTCAAAATACTGTGTGGTAAGTCACAGAATACATACCCTTTTTCATACCTTTTTCAGGGAGCCTGGTTAATTGTTCTTTCTGAAAGAGGTGGTAAAGAGAAGCTTGCTGCCAGAACATTTTCACTGAGGGTTTTGTACAATATCCTTGTATTCTTGGTAAATGACATAAACTGTTGAAGAAGTAAACAGCCTTACAGATTTAAGAGAGGTATTTCGGGGGAAAAAATATTCTGTCTTTACAATTTTACCTTATTAAAGATAAAAGAGACATAAATTCATAATTACTTATAAACATGGCTAATTTGTCACAGTTTTCTTTAATTAGTATTGTAGAGTGTATAGTGGGGAGGGTCACTTTATGTATTTATTCACTTACTTACTTGAGCTCAGTTCTAATTCTCTAGCCTGTTTTTGCAGTCATTGCAGCTGACTCCAAGCTATTCCTCATGAGGTTCACAGGGAGGATACTGCCTCTCCAGGATCCAATCACGTTTTTTTCATGAATCAAAGTTCTTGGGAGCTGCACACTTCTTTTTTCCTAATCACATCTGTGACTGCTGCAGTAGGAATCCTTTTTTTTTTGACTACTCATCCTTTTGAAGTGGACTGAAAACATATTTAACCTCATATTTTTATAAAATCTAGAATCCATTTAATAGAAACCGAAAGAGGGAATAATTTTCCTATTTTTCTTTTTATTTCTCTCTTCTTTGTGTGAGGTGGTTGTATAGCTATGTCTTTACCTGTGTCAGTCAGCAGCTGATTTTTGTCCACTGAAACACTCTCTTTTGGTTTCCTTCCTTCCCCTTCTCCAGATTTCTTCAGTAGAGATAAAGGAATAAAAGGTCAAAGCTTAACATAAAGCTATGCCTGCATTTACAGATTGTGCAGCACAACCAGAGCATATTTATAGAGCAAAACAATTCGTGCTGGAGAACAGACATCCACACTATACAAGTTTCAAAAGTTTTATTTCAGATGAACTCTAACTGAATGCCCACTAATGACTACAGTACAGTATATGCAAAGCTTAGGTATGTTTATCACTTTAATTTCATCAGAAAGGGAACCAGTCTGGGTTCTGAGATTACCCTGTGACTCAAAACACAGCATGGTAAAATGAGAGCTTATTAGGGGTCTGCTTTAAAGCAGACTCCTGAGTAAAGTTGTTCATGTATACATACCGGAAGTCACCAAATCCAAAGTAATTCAAATACCAAAATTACAATTTTCATACAGCCAACTTTATCAAAACCCCTATATTTTGGGGTTGATGGACTTGAGTTATTGAACAATAACATAAACCATTTATCTGGAAGACAAGACATCTGGGTACATTTACCACTTCAACAGAAGGGACTTCATTCAATATCCTACTGCTAAACGTAGCAGTAGTTAATGCAGTAACAAGGAAAAGCAACCCTGATCCTTTCTACAGAAGATGAACTGTATTTTGAGATCATAAAATCAAGCTTCAGAGGACCAAAGCAAATGTAAATTAATAGACAGGTCAGCAAGTAAGGAAGAAATTTGTTTTCCTATGACTGTGTCATTTAAATTGCCCAGTCACTGGCTAAAGAAAACAGAAACTATACTGTGAGTTAACTTCAAACAGAAGTAAAGCATACAGTTCTCCATCTGACAGAAAGTCAATTGTATGTAAGTCTTGACCTGAAGGACACTTATGCATGCTTGGAAATATAGAAAAACTGGGGAACCCTGCACCTTGCTTTTGGACCACAGAAGGGCAAGACAGGTGTTCCAGGTATACATCTCTCTCTTTTCTTTTGCAAAATTGTTCATGTGTATGTTCAAAATCCTACTTCTGAAAGTAGGTGTTGCTGGGGTTTTAGGGGTACTGGGAAATGTGTCCTAGCCCTGGGCATCCAGCTGTGTCCTATAGACAAAAAAAAAAAAGATATATTGTTGGCTTCTTTCCTCTAGTCTTCTTATGTTTGCTTAATTCAACAACTTACTCTGCTCAGTAAGGAAATAGAGGTAGAGTCATTATTATCACTACTACTGAAGTATCAACCTTTACGTTCCTGTCTTCTCCCTATTTTTCTTACTTACATTGAGAAGCTGCTAGTTTTTCATATTCTTTGCTTTAACCTTTCACTACAGCAAAAAGGCTCAAAGGAAGTTTACTATATCTGTCTCATTCCGAGTCCTAACAGTGAAAAGTAAATTTCAGAGAAGCTAGCAAACAAGAGAGGCCTTGACATTAATTTTAAAAGAACTAACTCTTCTAATAGTGGAGTTTATTAATTAGCAAAGGATGCTTAAAAATATGAGGCAGTAAAAGTTTTCTATAGGGCAGAATGCTGGACTACAGTATTTCATTACAAAACACAAATATGAACTTAGGAGGAATTAACTGTCAGGTGTATTTGAAAAGGATTGCAGGCACCCAGGGAATGTTTCCATTTGTTGTTTTAAAAGGCCTTTTAATCTGCATCCAGTTTCCTCCTAAATCTTCAAGCTCTTCAGCACAGTTTTTTCACACAATGTAGAGTGTGATGCATGCTTTTCCCATAATTTTATCCTGGCTCAGGCTTTGCCCTAGCTGCTAGTGGTAATGGAATTTGGAGCTGTCATGTTCTGCTATTTTGAACTCAAACTAGGAGATGACAGGAAATATTTACTTTTTTGACTATGTGTGTTCTGTATCACAGAAGTTTGAGTTTCTCATTTAATACTGGAGAAAATCCTGTGATATATCACCATCTGCCCTGCCTTCTTACTTTCCCCTAGCCACCCACTATTGGCTACTCTCAAAGATAAGATGCTGCACTGGGTAGTCCTGATAATGACTATGGTTATGTTTTTTTATGTTTTTCTGAAATTTTTGTAAATCATAATTATGTCCCATTGCCATAATCACCCCTAAATTATACTTTTGGTTGATGTCAGCAGAATGGCCAAAGCCTGATATTCTTCCCATCATAAGGAATGCAATCAGGCTTGTTCCCTTCAAGGAAAGCTGCATTAGGTTTTGACATAGAAGGGTTTAGAAAGAAAAAAACCAGAAGTGTTTTCTCCTTTTCCATTTTTATCTTCTGGATCAGACTCAGGTTTTTCAAAGTAAAATAATCTCTGTCTTTTTTCTGCTATCCAAGAGAAAAGAATACTGGTGCTAGTCATATGAGCAACAACTCCTCATGTACCAGCATCATTCCTGAGAGGCTGGCAAAGGGATCAGCCTTTAGTTTCAGTGTCAGCTATACCACCATAAAAATGGCCAGTCAAAAAACCCTGCAGGAACTTATATATACCTTGTGTAAGAAGAAAATTTTATTAACCAAACTTTATCCTTAGGTCTATATAAAGAAACTATATTACTATCAGTAAGATTCATACTTATAGATCCAAGGACAAAATAAAGCTGCCAGACAGCATTTTATAGTAGAGCTGTGACTATTTACATTGTTATTCTGAAAATAAGTTTAGATCGACAAATGTAAAACTTCATAATGAGTAAATCCTACTTTCCAGCCAGAACAATTCCAGGCTGAGATGCTTCCTGAAGAATAAGCTAGTTCTGCAGTAAATGAATCTGTGACATGATGTTGAAATATCAGTCCAGAGTCTTTTGGATAACACACAAAAGAAATTCAATGGATTACTTACTTGGTATTCAATATTTTTTTGTTATGGAGCTCATTTTGTATTTCTTTCCAATTAGAGGGGAAAGGTTCACAAAAAGTCCAATCTGTGTTTAAATTATATTATCTACCTGTTCACAGGCCTATTTTGTTGTTTATGATGTTACACCTGTTTGCAGGTGTCAAAGACCCAGGCTCTGGCATTCATCATGACTTTGCACACAAGAGACTAGTTTCTGAACTCAGCTGTGCAGTGCAATCCAAAGGCGATTACTTTCCCATAATAAGGAATCAACAGCCTTTGTTCACCAAGCTTTGCCAAAATCCCTTCATCTGGCACTCAAAATGCTCATCTGGCAGAAAATAGCATAACCCCAATGGTGTACACAAAATATCAGCTGGGGCTTAAGGCAAATCTTGGTCCTAATGAAGTTAATGGCAGAAGTCCCACTGATCACAGTGAGACCTAACACAGTCTGTGACAGCTGTGTGTAAGCCAGAGCAGACTGGTAACAGCCCTTCAGCTCATTTTATGTCCTTGGAAACATACAGAGGCTTTCACAAGTCCTTTTGTCCACCCCAGCAACTCAAAGATTTTAAATTACCCCAAGGCTAATGCTGAGAAGCGCAGATACAACTAATTTCAGTCCTCTGCTGTTTAAGAAAAATAAAAATGAAATGTTGTTTCAAGATTCAATTAGATGAATATTTCATGAACTTCATAGACTACCAAAATTCTACAAATTACTAGCATTGTCAAAATCTGCTCAATTTAAAATGTTTTGCGATGCAGTTTGAAAATAAAGAAAAACATTCTTATTCAGTTAAACAGAAATGTTGTTACATATATATATGTACAGAAGTTTTTCATTTTTGAAATGAGCTAACTCATTGATATATATTGATTTGTAATTGTATTGTAATTTGTAATTTGTATTGATATATACTCAATGCATATAAAAGGTGTTAAAACTTCATTTCTCCAAAAAAAGTTATTGTTAGAAGAAATCCTAGTTCATTTTTTGTAGATTTGACTTCTGGATAGCATGAGGCTGGAAGAAGGGGTTAGCAGCTGCCTCCGGATTCCTCTCCAAGTGGCTTATGGTGATCTAAAAAACATCACAAGACTAAATACTTTTAGTAATCCCAGCTGATGGAATTGCTCCTGCTGTCCCTAAACTGTACATGCAGCTACTGTACCCTAAACTGGAGGTAGTTCAGGACCCATGAGACAAAACAAATATTGAAAAAGGACATGCCTTTCAAGGTTTTCCCTCTACTACATGGAGCATTATTCAGAATTTCCTCCTTGCCCTTTGTTTTTTCTGTTAGCAAAGTGGTTGAGTACTGCTATATTGAGTCCCACCACTCTGTAGGGTTACTTAATTAGGCCTACAAAAAAGAATTTTACCTTTTACATATCACAGGTGTTTATTCAGTGGAAAGAATAAGGTCAGAGTCTTCTATTTTTCTTTGAAGTACCAAGCTATCTTGTTTTATCTTGATTTAATTACCAATTCTATGAGGAAAGCTGTCACACAGGTTCTGTTACTGTTACTTTGTTTTAGTTGCTACTTGGGGGCCATTGTAGTGACTGTTTCGGATGTGCCTCCAGGCAGTTCTGGCCTGCTGAGATCTTTTTTTGACACCCTGAGAACTACTGATGATTTTTGTACCCCTGCGGCAGCGCAACCTGTCTCCTTGGCAGCTAAAAATGACACTGCACTGGTTGGACTGCTCTCTGGTATGGTTCATGGATTCTCTTCTTGGCACACAATTACCAACAGGTGTAGCCATGCTCTAAGAGGCCCATGGTAGAAACCTGTAATACACTAATTGCTTAAAGGAGCTGTTCTTTTAGAAGAAATGATGCTTGCATTGCATGCAGGCTGCTGATCATTGCCTGGCACCTCTGTGCTCAAGGCAGGAGTCCAAACAACTTGTGACAAGGCACTTTGCCATCTCAGCAGATGGACATGAGCATAAGCAGCTTAGGGACCATGCCTAGATATCAAGCATAGGCATTGAGGGCATGATTCCTAGCCAAGAATGCTGCAACTGCTGTTTATCTTCTGCTTACCAAACTAGAGTTATCTTCTCTTACCAACCCAGAGTTCAGGGAATATGTCATTGCTAATTAAGACCTGAGCTGGACTGAGTTCCAAAAGCATAAAATACAAAACAAGCATCTGTCTGGCTTGAATTGAACCACAAGTCCTAAGAGAGGCCGAGGGAGTTATCAGGAGTAAATTGGTACTGGGGCGGACCAAAACGACACCTCAAAATGTTGCCATTTCATCAGATTCAGAAATAGAGTAAGGGAAGTGTGAACAGGGAAATCACTATTAATATGTGGATGGATTTATACCTTCTCAAAAGAAAAAGTAAAACTTGGTATCATAAAGGTATGCAGTTGGAATGGGAAAAAAGTAGGGACCAATATGAGAAAAAGTCCTGATATTGTAAGTTGCATGAATTTACAGAATAATCTCAAAAAGGTAAGCTTAGGGGCATTTTTGTTTGGCAGCTGTAATACTGAAAGAAAAACTTCAAAAGCAGAAGGCAATAATGCATTCACTGTGAGAAAACCCAGACCTTAAGAGATCTTTTCTTCTGCCAGTTCCATGAGTCAGATAAGATTTTATTACCTGAGGTGCAGTGGTGCTAGGGATCCTAGAATGCCTCTGAAAGCCTAAACTAGCATTTAGTGTTCAGAGACCTTGTCCATGTTCAGAAAAGACATGAAGCAGGAGGAATGGGAAATATATTATTTAAACTATAACATAACGTGCTTCTGCTCCTTGGAGACAACTGCAATATCAGATGACAGGGTCAAGGACACACTGAAAATATCCTGGAAATTTATTAAAACTGGATTTTGATCTTACCACTGTTATCCAAGTTGCAGGCCAAATATTCATGAAATATCCTTCTTTACGATTTTAGTATCAAAACTGATTTGTAATTAAGGTAATAAAAGAGATCGAGCATTCTCTTTTCTGATAAAAACCCAAACAGAAATAGATAGAAGGAAAGCAAGTGAATAAAAATGCAAAACTAAAACCGAAAAGGATTCACTGCATGACACTTCATTGACTACTTGAAATACAGGACCCTAATAGGAAAAGGTGTCCCAAAAAGTAAAACCCTGACAAAAGAAATTAAAAAACCAGGTACTGGCAAATTTCAGTGCTGATATAGTATCATTCAAGTCATTATTCACACACTATGAGTAATGGGACCGTGCATTTTACATTCTTTTTTGTCACACTGTTTTGCTTACACTCATGAAGCAATCTTTATCAAGCAAAGGTTGAAAGACATTATGCCTGTGTAGAATCTGGGATACAAGAAACTCAAATGTTACTTAAAGCATTACAAATCCATATATCAAGACTAGTAAGTTTCTATATATTGTATGTTGCTTTTATCATGCACTGAGTCTAAAAAGTTAATGTCTTATATCCTCTTCCTCTGATATTGGAGGTCAGGAAAGAGGAAGGACAGTGGGAAAGGAAGTTTTGCTTACAAGGAAACAATACTGAACAAGCACAGCTCACACAAATATATGTAGCATATTCCAGGACCCTTCTCTAATGATGCACTAGATAAATTGTATCACTTCAAATTGTTTTCCAGCCCTATGCAGAAAGACAGATGGGATTCTTTTGTCATCACCAAAATGTCTTCCCACAGTTCTACCACCTTCCAAGACCACTGCAGCCCTGACAGCTTTCATTATCATTCCACTTGTATCTATATCAATGTTTGAATTTGAATGTATTTTTGCTTCTGCCAGAGGAACTTAATTTATGAGAAAATATTTTGGTAGTATCATAGAAATTTTGCAGGGTCATCACATCCCCTTGCATTGCTTAATGTGATAATTTTGGAATACAATGTAAATTAGAAAAAATCTGAAGTTTGCCTTTGTCTGTTACCATGCACTTTTTTATGCTGTAACTATTTAAAGTCTAAATCAAACCATAGTGAAATTAAAATTTGCTCAATGAAAAAACCTTTACTTATTTATCACACTTCAAGTCACCCAGTTTTTATTTGAATATCCTGATGGTCTGGGAGTTACACATGCATGTCAGCTGAACCATTCAACTAATTTTCTCAGATTGTTCAGACTGCTTTGCAGTGCAGCCACAGCCTCCCCACATCACACCAAAAAAAGTAAATTAAACCAATATCCTTTTCTTACTTATAAGATGAAGGTCAGCTACCAGGTTGAAGATGACACATTAGTCCTGTCTTCACTGCTAACTGGAAGAATACCTGATTTAGGGAGAGCTTTCTTGAAAAAAAACATAGGAAAGGATTGCTTTCCATCACAAATCACAAATATCATGACTGGATTTTGTAAGACTGGAGGATGAGCACTGGGCAGTTTGAGGGAAAACAAAAGCCTGAAGAAAATAACCAGCAATCAGCACTAGGTAGGACACCAACAATGAAAATGTCTGCTTCTAAATTGTGCTGCTTTTTTCTCTGTCACATTTAGCTTTTTCCTCTTCTTCCATGGTATCAAAGCCAAGGCTAACAAGGAGAGTAAGCACTTGCAAGTCAGGCATTCCATAGTTGAACTTGCACTTTCCAGCATCCACAACTCTGAAAGGTCTCCAGATACCTGCTCAAGGCACCACTGCGCCATAAGGGAGGATTAAAAGGGCATCCTAAGAGACCTTAATTTGCAGCACTGAAGCCAGACACTGGTATTTTTGTTGGTCTAAAGACAATTCTGGCCTTCTTCCTGTCTCCAGCTTCTTGATTTCTGTGTTCACTCTCTCACAATTTCACTCTTCCCTGAGGATTGCTCTATTCACCTATTCTTCTATAGCTATTCACCTCACCCTCCATTTCACTGATGCTCCTCTAACATAAACATCCACACTATTTCTACGCTGCACAAAAATTCTTAATCACCCAAGCTCCAGCAGAAGGGGACTACTCCGGGACTTCTACTGTCAAGAGATCAAGTAAGTGAGCTCTTGCCAAACTTGCTCTAAAGAGGATTTGTGTAGCCTCCCATCAATAACCTTGGGCCTTGTTTCCCCATTCACAAAGACATTGACTGGGAAATGGTCTTTTTCTCATAGTCAAGGTTCACTGCTACCTCACCCCACTGGGTAAGCAGAGATCTGCCAGAGGTGATGGTACAGCCAGGCCAGAGCCAGGCAGCCAGGCAGGCTGGAAAGGAGCAGGAGAAACTAAACATCCTCACCCAGCAGCTGCCAGGAGGAAAAGGCACACTGGAGCCTTGAGCCTTGTTCATGCCTTCCTCCAGCATGCTTAGCCTGCAGTAATAAGTGTGCACTTCTCTCATCATTACCAGGGAAAAAGACAGAGGATAAAGAAAAAGGTAGAGTCAGTAATCTTTCCTTAGGCCTCCCTTTGCTCCTGAGAGAAGTATTTCAAGAATTCATTTTCTGTTGTGGGGGAAGGAGGGCAAGGAGGTGCTTTTTGGAAGTGGCTGTTTTAGGAAACAGTAAGTGCAAGGATGCATTTGAAATGTGACCATGACTTACTCTGTGCTTCACACTTTGCAGGAAAATGCATTTATCTGTTACAGTTTCACAGCTTTAGCCCTTTCCTGAAAGAAGGGGTCTGTGACCCATCTTTGAAATAGCTAAGCAGGGACTATTCTTTTCCTTTTAAAACACAGTTGAAAGGGGACATGATGAAACAGCATTGAATAAAATATGAATTCTTGGAGCAGAACTGAAGCTATCCATCTATCACGTACTGCCCTCCCCGTGAAGCCATGTTCTACTCTATTCTCTTACTGGCCTAGTGAATCCTGAATTCATTGCCACACAACAATCTAAATTGAACAGGATGGCTGAAGAACACTCGCCATGTATATACCAGAGTGACCGTGGTCACCCAAACTTGGCAAGAGAACAGGGCATGTGGGTTTCAATTCTGTAAGACAGGAACAAAAGGTAAATGTAATTTTTTTGCAATTACAGTATACAGCATATAAAGAAAATTCTTGGGTGAAACTATCCTTCCTTCTAAAGAAAAATGACACATCGTATTGCATTTTATCCAGTCTTTCCAGGTCATAAGGCACTTCACTGGAATCACTTTTGAGGTTTAATTACAGGATTATCTAATTGGGGATCTAGGATGTGAAGCCCATGAAACTCAAGAATTCACTGTTACTTTAGCTTGCTATCTAGACAAGGTTGAGTAAGTCTGAATTCTGGATGAAGCAGGAAAAGGAACATATTGAAGGATAATCAGTTACAGCTACTCTTCAAAAGCCAACATCAAAGGGCCAGCATCCAGACCCTGACATGTAAAAGGAAAAGCAAAAGTTCATGGCATATTTAAGCTCACCAAAAAAACCCCTAGCCAATCAAAAAACCCCACCCTGAAATAAGAAAACTATATAATAAAAATATCTCTAGCAGTACAATTTCTTAGGCTTCTTATGTGTGTGGTCCACCAAAGCAAGGTTCTGAAGTGTGGGTTCCGTGAATATATTAAATAAATTCTTAGCTCAAAATTCGACTGAGAACAATACCCATGAGGTGCTGCCCCCTACTGTAGATGGTTATGAAGTATCTTAATAGAGGAAAAAAGCTATTAAATATTTCATTTTAATAATACCTACTTGCTGTCTCATGGTCTACAGAAGCAGACAGGAGAATTTTCCACGATAAATTTATATCTCTGAAGAGAAAGAACTGCTACAGTTTTTTGGCTGAATTTTTTTCCTCACTTGTCTTCTTTGCCATTTCACTCCATACGCTCTGGAAGCATTTGCTGCCAGAAAGGAAAAATATGTTATTTACTGAACCAAACCAAAAGTTCGTATAATTTTATGTCCTGTTCTTGGTGGTAGTCAATATGAGTTACCAGACACAGAACAGGATAGAAGAGGTACAAGCAATTCTGACTAAAAATTCAGTACAGCAGGGTCAATAAGAAAATACTGACTTAAGCTCAGCATTAATACTTCCTGAAATATAATGATTTATAATCATTTTAATATTCTATCCCATTAATATTTGTCAGGTTTTCCAATTTTAGTTCTGGTAATTGGATAATACTGAATCATTTCAACTCATATATTTCTAAACAGTATTTCACTCCTGTACTGCTTTATACTAGTTCACTAACAAGAGTTAAACCAATTGAGAAACAGTCTGCTCTCCATCTGCTACCAGCAAATGGGATCTAATGCATTAATTAGATCTCCAGCTTTGACAAGTTTTTTAAAATAGTGCTAGAGAATTATTAACACCATTTTTTCCAGTAAATTTATTTTAGCTCACAGTCTGGTCTAATATTCCAAACCACCATAACTACTGCCTGTATTTGAAGACCAAGACATTAGCTTTCTGGTTTACAGCTGTCTGTCTACTTTAGTTTAGATTTCTAAAGTCAGATGCAAGCCCCTCGTACTGTCTCCATTCTTCTCTGCTCAGATAAATGCCCCCATGACCACCACCCTCATTATGATTACTAAACCAGAAAAGCAGCATAGATTTGCAACGCAAACAGTAGACCTTCATACTGGTTGTCCCACCACAGGCAGATACACAAATGGTTTCTGGATCCTGTTTAACATTAGTTATTGTGTGGGAGAACTAATTTCTTCCCACACTAAATTTCTTTCTTCTGGAATTGTGAATAACCAATAGCCTTGATTAGGTATTTTGTCAAGTATTTTGATGAGATACATAAGTGGATGGATATTTTACCAGTTCTGTATCTGAGCTCTCCAGCTCATCAGTTTAACTTACACTTTTCAGCAGAAAGACTAGGATGAAATGTCATGAGGCTGTACTGGACTGTATGTGAGGTTTCTGACCTAATTCATTTTCATTTTTCCTTCTTCTACCCTCTCCCTCCAGTAAACCGAATATCGGACTTGGATATCTGTTGGAAATTAGAAATGCCTCTTCTATGAAGCACTAAAAAATCATTGCATCACAAGATTTACAAAGAAATGCTAAAAATAATCTTTCATTAAAAGTGCATTAGGTGCTAAATTAATCTACAAAGCCATACTCAGAGACACATATATTGCATGTATGGGGAATGAGATGATATAGTTTGTGTCTGGAAATCTGCTACTTAAATGGAACATTAATGTAATAGAAAGTATCTGCTTCTATCAGCAAGGCTACCATCAAAAACTGTACAGAGTAATCTCTCACTGTTAATAGCATTTCACAGGAATCACCACAGACTGCACAGAATAGGTATCCACTGTAGCAATATCCAACAATATCCAAAGGATAGTCCTTCCTCTTCAAAGAATCTAATGCAAAAGACAGGGTATTATTTAAAGGTCAGCACTTGAATTTTATTCTAGATCTCAGATCCTAAAAGTATGAGGGTAGGATACCAATCTGATTTTTCCATTTTACCTACAAAAAATTAAGTACTCACCAACACTAAAATTTGGTACTAAGCATATATGAAAGGATCTCTGGCACGGAGTGGGGTTTCCCCTCATTATGTTAATGACATGGAAATTAAGTTATATTTAATGGATTAAGATGTGCAAATTAAATTGAAGTTTCTAAGCTAAATCCTTAACTGGGGTAACTCAAATGTAGTTCAGACTTAAATAACACCAAGTTAACAATATGAACTACCAGGGAATAAAAACAATTACAGTAAGAAGGAAAAAATTACTTAAGTATGACATTTCCCTGACTAAAAAATATCAAGGTTCAGTTATTTTAGCAATAGCAAGGCTTCAATAGCAGATAGCAAGATGCTTCTGAAAATGATGGTATTTGCTATTTTCTTCTTCTCTGAGACAGTCTTTTTGTCTTGATGTTTTGTTTCCTCTTCTATCACTTCAAAGCCTGACTTGAAAAATATGTAGTATCTAGAGGATTTCCTTTAGACTTCATCAAGGAATGCTGGATAAAGACTTTGCGACCACCCTGAGGTTGGAATTCCTTTCTGTATTCCTGTCTCCATATTTTAGTACAATGTGGACACTTCCTACTTAAAAACTCCTGTTTCACCTAACAATGACATTCCCCTTCATTTCTCACACATAGCATCTAACAAAATACTCAGCCTATTTCAACCTCTCTTTCAGTGAAAGACAGGACAGGAAATCTCCATAAAGTCATCAGAATACTTACTTAGGAACAGGAAAATCCAGATCAAAAAGCTTGACCTCATTATAAAACTTGGGCTTACCAAATCTTTCAGCAGGAAAGTATCCCACAGGAAACAATAAGACAAGTTGTTCTCAATCTTCCCTTGTGAACTTCTTCTTTCACAGAAAAATTAGAAATAATTTGCTATTAGGTTGAGATGGATCCTTGGAATTAAAAAATTAATTTAAGTCCTTGAGGAAATTAACATTTGTTTCTTAGAAGTCGCAAGAAGCTGGGGAGGGCCATGAGAGACAGGGAGCTTCCCAAAGGCCATGACCTCAGGGCTGCCTCCTCTGGTAGCATTTCCCCATCTCCTAGAGGTTTTGCCATTCCCGCATGATGAATTACAAACCCATTTTTATGTAGATATGAGATGGAAGGACTGGGTGACAGAATTCATAATCTTTTCTCAGCGTTGTGAACTCATCTAGCCCTCTGGGTATGCAAAGTTAGGAATTATGTAGGTTAGTACTGCGGTAACAGAAATTCCCTTGAGAATCTTCCCTCAATGTCTCAGTTCTGTATTGCCTGAAGAAGGGCAAAAGTCAGGTCATTCTACAGAACAAATAATAAGAAAAACAATCTCTTTTTTGCCACATAAATCACCACTGCCTGAGCCAAGAAGCAAATTGTACTCTCTAATTGCACGTTGTCAGAAATAAGTATGCTTCCCAGCTCAGTGTAATGAGGAGCGGTAGTGACTGATCTCACATCTAAAAACATGACTTGCTGTCTCCTTTTTCTGAATTTGAGAAGACCAAAAAGCTTGAATCTTATTAATATGGCACACTTTTTTAGAAGGACATTTTTTCCAGAATATTTCTAGATTAGATTTCAAGATAGCCATAAATCTACATTAGAAAATATAGTGGAAAACAGCTGAGGTTTTTCTGTACATAACTGCTTTTGAGATTTGCTTAGCAGATTATGCAGCAAATTTTTTCAAGGCCAAAATTTAATCTAATCTAATCTAAAACAATTCCTGGAGAAAAAGATAGGCAGCTGATCCACTTACATGACATCTTTACTCTTTCTAGGATTTTGAGGATATGGATATAATGTAGAGATGCTCACAATCCAAAGCCAAAGTATTAGAAAAAGCCATTTATAATAAATTGATTACTTAGGAACCTAAATTCCCATTTTGAAAGTGAGGTAGGCACTGAGAAGCTCAACTGTTCTAAAAATGTGACTCAACACCATAATTCCCTAATTCTCATGCACATATCCAATGTGAATTAGGTTTTTTGTCTTTTTGCAATTTAATTATTGCAAATGGCAACTAATTATTTTTTTACTGATATTCAAGCAAATAAAGAGATTATGTATACCATCTCCAGACTCCATTTTTATGTCTAAATCTAAAATTATTCCATCTTGAAGTTGGTTAAAAAAGGACAGGTTTTTTTCAGTCTTCCAATTTGAGCAAGATGGCTTCCATAGCTGTGTGCAGTTTGTAGTAGACTTCTCAAAGCACACTGAAACTAAACTAGAAAATACACCTGCTTATGGTGGGAATATTTATATTAGGAACTATTTTAGACAAATATTTTAAATAGTTATTTCCACCAGAAAGTTTTAATAGAAAAGAGAGAAGGTGGCAATTCATATGTTTGTACCTCTTGTTAGCTGGGAACCTGAAAGAAAATTTTTGTTTCCTTCTACAGATCCATTCTAGGTAGCTGCCAAAACCTTAGCACAAAAGCCCCATTCCCCTTCTGCCAGCTAAAGTGGCTGCAAGGGAAGCAGTGCACCCAAACCCACATTTCCTCCCCTTGCTCTCCTGAGTTATAAAAGTGCAGTTTGCAGCTTCCTCAGCCTCAACATGGAGATGCCTGTTGGGGACTTGCCTTTCAATTTTGCTTTTTTCTTGCATCCAGAAATACCTTCAGTGTCTTAATCTGTCAAAAGGATTTTCAACTAAGTATTTTTTAAAAATTACCCAGACATTTTCTAACATTCAGCAATCTGCTGAGTTTTGGAGATGATTATTTATTTGAGCACAGATTTCCTTTCCCTTAATTTTTGCACAGTGCTTTGCACAATAGGAGTCTAATTATATTAATGGTCCTCTGCCTCTAAAGTGTGTAACTCATTTCAGAGATTTGGGCATCTCCATCTGTGCCAAGTCTCTAAGAATTTATTATTCTAAAAGAAAAAAAACAATACCCCAAAGTACATTTAAGGACCTAGCAGATCTCTAAGGATCTACTTAAGACAGTGACAGAAATACACTGACTCACAGAAACCAACCTGGTTCTATGAATTCTCATCTTGTTTCCAGACAGTATCAGATACCTTGTCTTAAAGAACTGCACTCATCTAACATGTGCATATATTTATCACACATTCATTATGATAAACTAATACCAGCATTCTGGTTGTAGTTATATAGTTATATTTAGTTATCTAGACATTAGTGACCTGGATTTGGTAGAAGGACATTCAGGATATAATGCTTGCAAACTCAACAGGATCACTCAAAGCACTAAGTTACTGGAGGGGAAAAACCCCCAGAATATGGGAATTTACACTTCTAAATAAATGTTTTTCAAGAATACTCCTGGCAGCAAGTGTGGGGGGCAGGGAAAAAAGTGGCTGTCTATAGTGTATTTTAAATCAATGAGCTGTTGCAGTATTGGAATTTGATGATGTTTGTGCCCTTTCTGACAATTAAGTGCTTGTCTGTGCTTGCTTTCCCTGATCAGAGTCTGTAATCTTTACTGCTGCAATATTTCAGACTGCTGATGAAACAGCCTGAGGAACACTGGACATACCTCTTTGAAACATACACAGCAGGATTTCTCAAAAATGAACAAACAAAGCCTACAGAATACAAACCAAGAGAAAACTATGTGCATTACAAGGGTAAATATATTTTGACATCTGGAAAATGCTCAGATAGGATTAAAATGGAAGGCTAAAAACCAATCAAGTACAGACGAGAGCCCATGTACACATATGGTTCCCTCAAATAAACATATTTGTCCTTTATTGTTTTATTCCCCCTAAGGTGTATCAAGCTTATACAGAGGCAGGACAACTAACCATGGTTCTTTGCCATGGTCTGCATTAGGAGATACAAACATCACATTAATTTATTTGCAGGAAATCACTTGGTGAAAGGACACATCAAAGTTTTTCTGTCTCAGATGAAAGGCTGAAAGTTGGGGTAACAGAAATTGATGATGATCTCAGACTGGTGATTTCATGGCAAGGAGACAAACAGAATTCTTCAGTAGCATCATGCTACCAGAAAATTAAGAAATTCATTCCCACAAGTTTTTGCTAATATTTTATTATTGATGATATTTCTGTGAATACCCTTTGTGCAGAAGATGGAATACTGCACTACAAAGCCTGTAATGAAAAGCAATCCCAACTAAAGCTGTTTTCATTTATGGGTAACATAATGAAAAAAATGGAGCAGAAACCTAAATCTCTCCTTTGCTATATGTGGAACTTTCTTGCCAAGGATAGTGCTCTAGAATTTTTTCCCTCTTTCTGCCTCTGTCACACCTGTAAAAGATTTCTGCCAGCATGTAGCAATCACTACAGCCTTGGAAAAGAGATGATGAAATACACCTGCAGTGACAGCAGACAGCCAGAACCAATGACGTATGCCTGCATTTGTGGCCATAAAGTATTTGAAAAGGAAGCCTTCATGTGTTTTATTTATTTTGATAATTACTTAAACAAAAGAAGCTTAAAGTTTCAAGCCTTGTGACCCTCATCCCAAAGCTGGATACAACACTCCAGGTGAGTGTCACAAGAACTGGGTACATGAGGAGAATCCCCTCCCTCACCCTGCTTTGGATGCAGCCTAGTACACGGCTGGCTTTTGGGGCTGAAAGGGCACATGGCTTGTCACGTCTAGCCCCTCAGCCACCAGCACCGGCATGCCCCTTTCAGAAGGGCTGTTTATTATAACAGTAAGCACAAGGCAATTTCACATCCCAGACAAGGAGCTGCCATTCGCTGGTGCAATTATAAATGACCAAGGCCATTGGCAGCACTGGTCACAGCTCTCCTGGAAAGAGCACCTGCTCCATAAATGACGGTCAGTGCTCGCTCTTTGGGTAGAACAATCTCCCTTCTCATCTGAGAAATGTGACAAGATTAGAGGGTTTCTATTAGAATTATTCATCATCCTTGAACCACCTCAAGCCTTTAAAAAGGAGTGTTTAGTTTTACTCTGCAAAAGGTATTTAATTAGGAAAAAAATTCTCAGAAACCGTTGTGAATCACTGGCACAGGCTGCCCGGGGAAGCAGTGGAATCACCAGCGCTGAAGGTACTTACCAGGTTAATGGCCGGACAGGATGCTTTCAGAAGACTTTCCAAGCTGAAGGCCTCCGAGGCAGTGCCAGCCCGAGCCGGACGTGTCCCATAGGAGCGCCCTCACCCTGGTGTCACAGGGACGGTGCTCCACAAGCACGCCCTCACGATTTCCCAAACACGGGCCACAGGAACAGCCCCTCACGATGTCCCACAGACGGTGTCGCACAGGAACAGCCCCCTCACGGTGTCCCAGGCAGGACCGTGTCCCAC
>JAHLSL010000073.1:546544-564726 GCA_025920805.1 Petroica traversi | reverse complement strand
CACAGGAACAGCCCCCTCACGGTGTCCCAGGCAGGACCGTGTCCCACAGGAACAGCACCCTCATGGGGTCCCAGGTAATACTGAGTCCCACAGGAACAGCCCCTCACGGGGTCCCACGGACGGTGCCCCACAGGAACAGCCCCCTCACGGTGTCCCAGGTAGGACCGAGTCCCACAGGAACAGCCCCTCACGCTGTCCCACGGACGGTGAGCGCTCCCGTCCCCTCAGCGGGAGGCCTTTCCCGCCACGGAGCGCGGGCTCACAGCGCCCCCTGCCGGCGCGGCCCTCACGGCCGCTCACTCACCGCCGAGCAGTCGAAAACTCACCGAGGTGCGTTCGGTGTTCTCGCTTTAAATTTTGTGCTGATTTCAGCTGGGATAGGCGTAATTTTCTTCCTAGCAGCTGTAGAGGGTTGTGTTTTTGTTTCAGTATGAGGTTAATGCCAATAACACACTGACTTTTTGTTTACTGCTAAGTAGGGCTTAATGTAAGTCAAGGACTTCTCAGCATCTCATCCCTTCACAAGCAGCCAGGAGGGACCATGGCCACTACAGCTACAGGAACTGGCCCAGGGGATATTTCACACCATGGCCACTGTATAAACAGGGGAATTACCTGGGAGTGGGGCTGATTGCAGTTTGGGGATGAGTTTGGCATCCAACAGTAGGTGAGTAATGCTATGGTGAATCACTTGTCTTTCTTGGGTTTTAACTCTCTCTCTCAACCATCCCCTTTTAATCACTGTTTTTTGCTATTATTATTATTATTATTATTATTATTATTATTATTATTATTACATTATACATTACATTTTACTTTGTTTCAGTTATTAAATTGAACCCACAGATTTCACTGCTTTTTTTCCTAATTCTGCTCATCCAAACTGGTTTGGGGGGAGGAGTGAGTGAGAGCTCTGTGGCACTTTGTTGCCAGCTGGAGCTAAACCAGGACATCCACGCACAGTTTCCTGTGTCTGTGCCCACTCTGTGTTTTCCAGTGGCTCCCAGAGCAGCGTGTCCATCACCATGTGCATGACCACAGGTGCCTGTGCCAACCATGACAGTGTTCAGCCATCCACGGGAGAGCTGGGTCAGCACCACACTCACACACGCTCCTGCAAATGGTGTTTCCTTGCTCGAGTGTTTTGCTTGCGAGAAGAGGAGTTTAAGTAACATCTGTTCTGCTTGCATGGTTATGGCCTGGGTGCCAGGTCATACCGTGGATCCTTGGCAGCCCAGTCCTACCACCCCAGCCAGGAGCAGGGCACTGTGGCAGCCCCAGCCTTGGCATCAGGCACCTCCAGGGGATGGGGATGGGCTGAGGCCAGCCTGGGACATAGAATCATAGCTTGTGTTGGATGGAACCTTAAAACTCATCTCATTCCAACGCCCTGCCATGGTCAGGGACACCTTCCACTAGACCAGGTTGCTTCAAGCCTCCTTCAACCTCTTCTTGAGTACTTCCAGGGATGGAGAACGCACAACTCCTCTGGACAACCTCTGCCAGTGGTTCATCACCTTCATTGTATGAAAGTGCACCATTTCTAGGCTGCCCTGGTGCCCAACCAAACCCAAAAATTAACCTCTTGTAATCAGAAATTTTTAGCATTTGTTATCTCATCCACAAATTTATATTGAGAACACATTTTAGGAGTCACTCAAAAAGCTGTCAGTTTGTGTCCACTGCAGGTAGAATTATTTTTTTTAATTAACAAATAAAGACATGATTAAAGGGTATAACTATGCAACTGAGACTTCAAAAATATTTCCTTAATTCATTTATTTAGGATGATATCAAGCACCTAAGAAATAATACAGTAAAACAAACATTTAAGTCACTGGAAAGTTTGAATTTTGGCAGGACTGCTTTCCCTTATTATAAAAAGAACAGAACAAATTTCCCAAAATGCTTAATGTCAGTACTTGCAGTTCTCCTTTCACAACAGCAGGAGAAAAAAAAAATCTAATGCACAAAAATGACATCTGTGAAAAAAAAATGTGTGCTAACAAGAATTAAAAGAACATCTAGTATCATTTATTCCCAGAAATGTTTTTAATAGACTAAATTTGCATCATAAAATCCTCTTCTACCCAGTTTATATAATAAAGAAAATTACATTATTGATACTAGTGTGTTGCGATGGCCGAATCCACATTTCCCCTCTGCTGCTGGTAAATGGTTTCTCCTCATGGCACTGTGCCAGAAAGTTCTTCTCTTCTGGGTACCCCACTGGCTCTTGGGTCTCCCTCTCCACTTGTGATCATTCGGGGTCTTTCACCTTCTGCTCCCATTCCAAGATGTTTGTACTCGGTCCGTGTACGGACCCAAAAAACCCTTCGGAACTGCAAGCCAAAGATCCCTCCTGCTTGTTTGTCTCCAGGACGCCCTAGACTGTGTGAGAGTGGCTGCCTGTGATCACCTGAAGGGTTGGACTGTGTGCTTGTGTGGGTGCTAGCAAAGCACCACCTGAGTGACTCCACGAGGAATGCTGTGAGATAAACGTGGCACCTGGTCCATCCACCCCACTGTGAGAAACAAAGCCCACTTCTTAAATTTTTTGAAGATTTATTAAATAGGACAATAAGGGACAAATAAGAAATTATCCGACAAACAGAGAGGTGCAGCACTGAGCACTCTGCCACCCACAAAGACTTCAGCCAGAAGCACAGCTCCCAGCTGTGGGTTACAGCTTTTAATGCCTCCTGGCCCTGCCTCTGTGTTAGTGTTGATTGGCTCATTGTCACCAGGGCTCCTCTTATTGCTCTATCACCTTCCAGTGGTGGTGGTCTGGTTATCCCTTTATGTTGATTAGGTCTCAAATAGTGACACCCACAAGAACTTTTGAGACCATCAACAACAAATAACAGGGTATGTAACAATTAACATTAATCAAGCATAACAGTTCCAGTGACTAACCATGATATAACCATTACAACCATCATAACAATCAACTTAACCTCTTAATCATCTACAAAAGCCAACATTATTAACTGTATTTGTAACACCACACACTGCATCACTAGTGTTAAAACAGCTTTGTGTAGTGTAGTAATTCAGACTCATGCTATGCTCAGCAGATGGACACATACCTGCTGCATGTGGGGACTCTATTAGCCATCTGAGAACATCTTATCAGCACATTCATCCTTGCCATCAGATTTTAATTTACAGGCATCACTATCAGTAGTTAGATTTAAAAGGTTGAGAAAGCAATCAGATCACCAAAACACTCTTTTGTTATACAGCCTATCTCAGATAGCCCTTGCCACAGATTTGAAACTGGTGCTGCAGGCAGAGAGCAACAGAGTGAACTCAAGTAGCAGTCATCTTCCCAGGACAGCATTTGTAGTATCACCGGAGGAGGCACATAGTGGAATCAACCAAATTAACATTTTCAGCATTATTGACACTACAAGATGTATTACTCCCTGTTCAATTTTAAAAGATTCCCTAGGGAAATTTTTCAGGGGTGCTTACGTTATTGGTTGCTATTGAGTAGGACCATTTGACAGCTTGTAGGGAATGTATGAATAACAAAAGCCTTGATAGAAAGAGATCAAGAGACCCCTGGTGACTGATCCAGTGATTTTAGCATGATACATTTTGTTTCCATTGTTAAAATACAGAAAATTCATTTATGGAATGAATAGTAACTGTAGTGCTGTGACAGAACCTAGAGCCATGCACTGCACACAGCTCTCACTCCAGTAAGCAATTAATTTCAGCAAGATTACTGTGTACAGCTGGATTACTCTGACAAGGAAGCACTAGGGCTGAACCCCACAACTCTACACTTGATATTTACAGAATCACTCTACTAATATATCACAGTGGCTGTGAGGTGAGGAAAAAAGGAAAGATGAAAAGGCTCATGAATAACCTTCTTCCAGCTCAAAGAAACCAGGGAACATTCTTGTATAAGCAGGATGCTGAAACAATAGAAGCATTCTGGCAAATATAAATACAGGGTGAATTAGAGTCAGGTAGTTATGCAATCTAAGAGGTAGTCTTGGTATTAAAATACAAAACACAAGGCTAGCTAACAAGTAACAAAACACAAGGTTAAGCACTGATAAGGCAGAATCTATTTTTTGCTGAGAAAAACAGAGAGAGGCTAGGACAATGTAGACAGGAAAGACCCTAAGTTTAATAAACTGACCCATACACTAGAGCATTTATAGAGGTGTGTACAGACATCAACTTCCTTTAATATACCCATAAACAGAAATTTAGCAAAAAAAGCAAAAGTGTAACAAGTTTTACAGGATTACATCAGCAGCCACATTTGCTAATTGCCATAACCCCCAGACCTCTCATTAAGATGTAGTCAGTAGTCGAAAGTTGTATTGCTGCTAACAAAATGGTTTTTTTCTTCTCAAAGAAAGTGTTGGTGAATATTCCTGTTACACCAAGAAACAGGTAATGGAGGGACTCAGAGGTGCTTGTAATGAACTTATATGAAGCTTAAACTAAAAGATGAAGTTTTTTTTTTTTTAGAAGGACTTCAATATGTCCTAAATATAAGCCTCAAAAAGTTGGAGTAATTTCAATTCAGATGAAACTCTCTCTAATGTCAGGGCAGCAGCTATACATATTCTAGACTGAGAACTGCACTAAGGTACTTTTCTACTGTGGTTCAAAAAAAATCCCTCTTCTCATATGCTTATTTTCCACTCCCTAGTTCTCTGACAAACATATAGTTGTGGCAACCTCATTGACCATCTCTACTATTCCAACCTGCAACCACTGAGAACCTAATGTACTATCATGTGAAGGAAGCAAGGAGTTTTTATTCAGTGTGAAAGAATTTCGGGGCATATTGAATGTGAGTTGTTGAATCTTAGATTTCACCTGTGGCTTAATATCAATTGATTATTAACCCCACATCTGTGCTAATTTGTGACTTTGGCAAAAAAGTATACCAGGAAAATATTCAGATTCTACAAACCAAAGGGAGACTGAAATCTCTTTTTTCAGCAGGGTATTCAACAGGAATAGCATTTGTCTCACTGTTTTTTGACTCATCCACACTTTGCTGTGTGCAGCTACTGTAATCATACTTATCCCTCTCTGTGTTACATATGCTAATGTAATTTTCTGTAGTGTGTTGTAGTCATCAATAATTCACTCCTGCCATTCTAACAGAAACCTTTATGCCTGTGGGGCTGAAAAACACATTTGGTTTTTGAGTATCCCAGATGAATGCCCAAACCCGTGGATTACAGTGACTTTCCTTAATCTTGACTCTGTTAACAAGGCTGTAGAACAAAACACGCTGAATAGCAAGAGATCCACGGGACAGGAGATATTCTCAAGCAATAGCTCTAACTCATAATTTCTGCTAATCTGGCATTTCTCTGTTGCTAGGTAAATATCCTTGTCATTGCCTTACAATTAATTATGTAATTATATGTCAATTCTCTCCTGTTTTGGTCAGAATAGAAGCAATAGCTTTTACAGAACAAAAATGTTTCAAGAATAGCAAACTTCTTATTAGCAGATTCAACTTCAAATAATTAACAATAGCTCTTGAAAATAAAGTTGGGCTCTCAGTTTGAATGATATGTCTGTTATTCCAGGTCTGAATCCAAAAAAGGCTGTGACTGCGAATGTCTAAATAGTGGATAAAAGACACACCAAAAAATATTGCTGGGTGTTCCCCAAGTGAGAGCTTTGTGCATCTTTCTAACTAGTCTGTGTCCAGGGAGCTCCATGAGGTACTGCTGTGTAACTCCATCCCTTCCACACTGCTGTGTGCTGGGAGAGCCAGAAACAAGGCATGAAAACTTCTTGGAAAGCATTTAACAAGGGAGGAAAGGAAGAACACATTTCTTCACATTAAATCAAATTAAAATACCATGCTCCAGACCCTATCCACAGATGACTGAACCTAGCAAATTGGATGAACATTTTATGGTGAGCTATATGGCAAGAAGTATCATATGGCAAGAAGTATCCAGCAGCCAAGGAGCAGCACCTAAGATGAGCATCACTGAAAGAATTATCAAGCAAAGAAGAAAAAATTACATAGGATAGCATCTTCAATGTCACAGGCTAATATAAAAGAAATTAAAATTATATCATTTCTTCATTACATCAAAATTATGTCATATCAAACTCTTACAGAAAAGCATCTCTATTCATTCTGTAATGACTGTAATGCCAAAGATCTTTTCAATTATATTTGTTTTCCAGTTGATTCTCCCCTCTAAGAAAGAAATACATTGCTATCTGAAAATAAACGCTTCTGACAAGTTTCTTCTCTTTTTCAATGGCATTATAACAGTAACAAAAAATCTTGAGCCATTAAGTTCAGTGCAAATTTTATCTGAAAATGTGCAAACTGAACATTTTAGGATTAAGTCCACAGAATTTACATTCACCATTAGATTCAAATGCATAAATATTTTTTCCCTCTGAATTATATCCTAATACTTCCAAAGGGAACATGCTGGGACCGAAGGATGACAGGATCAGCAACAACCCACAGCAGTCTGATGCTGAAAAATTTTATATATTCAAATGTTAAATTTCAAATACTTGCAGACAAAGAGACAGAGATGCATTCTAAAGAGACAGAGATGCATTCTAAAGAGACAAAAATTCTTCCTGCTCCCCAGGGGTAAATGCTGGACACCAGGAGACTGCTGTGACAGCACCTCTCCTCTAAACCATCAATCTCTGTTTCAGAAAGCAGGAAATCTAGTTTTGCTAGGATAGAAAAGGGAGAATATGTGGCTCTACAGGAAAAGCAGAAGGCCAGAAGCAGGAAAACCTCTTTATTTTTACTATGACCTCATCTCCTTCTTAAGGGAAAAGCACTGAAATTCTAAGAAGAGGAAAATACATTCTGAGCTGGCTGGGAAGAGCATAATAAACAAACATAAGGGTAGGAGGGAAGGCCCATTGGGGGAGGAATGGAAGGAAGGGTGATATCAGGATCAGTGGAAAGGGAAAGGATATGGAGGTAGATGAGAGCTAGGCAGCACTACTGGAATGAGAAGAGAGAACAGAGGTGAAGAAGGTCAACATGACCTCTTCTGATCATGTTGACAACGTAGCAGGACAGTTGGAAGGTAGTCTAGAAGCAAAGCTGCTAAAGATCAAGGCTGACTAGACAACATTAAAGCAGTGCCTTTTGAATTCACAAGAGTGAAAAATTAGAGAAGAATTAGCAGGAAAATAGGTTAGGTTTTTGTATCTGGGTGACATTCAATTGTACATGAGGTAGTTCAGGTTTTAGGATAAGAAGGTACAAATGTAGGTAGGAAAGAAAAACTAAGTTAAGGTCAGGTTACTCTGACAAGAGTTAAATACATTGCTATTATGGACTGTAACATTCAGGCAATTGTGATCCTCTTCCTCTTCATGGCTCCTGCTGGCTATTTTGCATTTTGAAACAGCAAAACAGGGCCCTAGCCAAGCCATTTGTTTGGATTTGGCTCAGATACATCTACACCCTGCTGAAACAACTTATTTCACTGGCAAATTGATAGCATCTTAAAACATATCACAGGAAATAATTTGTTGCACAAAGCCAAGCTCACTTGGCCAAGTTCACAACAGTCTCTGCACATTTTTCACACAACTCACCCCAGACCCTATTTCCTTACATGTCCCTTGCCTGCTAGATAAGCAACTGTTGAGGACTATAGTGTAAAAACACAGAAAAATATTCCTGCTGTTAATAAGTTTATCATTGAAACTTGAATTGATGGATTATCACTGGATTGTTTCAATCAAATTAATTATGAGTACTGGCAAGGGGAAATGCTCTGGAATAGTAGTTGATGACAATGCTTATCCTATCACTGTCTGGGCCTTTTTATCTGTATTAAAACCAACCAGTGTTAGGAATCCACACAGGTAAAATTTCAAATCCAGATGCTCACACAGCATGCAGTCATGGTCACTGCATTTGATGCACCACATTATCACAGCAAGGAACATAACTGTGTGTCAAGAGTTTCTTGGGCAAGAAAAGCAGTAGGAAGCATTACAAAATCCCAAATTAAAAACGATGAATGACACCAACAAGAAAAAAAATCAGCAGAAGAATACAGGAGACATGTGAAATGGGTTTCTCAAAAAGTAAAAAAAAAAGCAGCATAGGACACTGACCATGCTTCAGGAAAGGACTGTATTAAAGTTGCTGGTCTCTGGAGGAGGCAGCTCTCTTGTGTGATTTAGTAAGATGTATCACAGTAAAACAATACTCATACTCAATTCTCCACTGCCTGATAGACTGCTAAAAGGAACAGTGTTAGGAAAGATTGATTAAAGCATGTGGTGCAACTGCTGTTGACCCTGAAAAAAAACATATGCAGTTGCACTGTATTAGAAAATATGAGCCCCAATCTAGCAGCAAAGCAGGATGTTGAAAATTAATTCAGAACAAAGATTATCAGATGTCTGCAAAAAGCATTATAGCAGCAGAAGAAATAATGATATTAAATTTAAGTTCTGGGGCACGCAAATAGAAAAACAAAGATGGACTCAAGACCGTTATCATTTATTAAGGTCTGTAGTATGGAGATACTAAAACACAGTCAGAAATATTTTAAAATAACATGGATGTTCATAAATACAAGGTAAAAGATAAATGCTCTGCCTGTCTCAGCTTTCATTTTAGCATGACAGAAAATGTGTTGGGAGGATATCAATTTTACAAATAGAAACAGAGGGATGAAGCTTAAGAACTTCATTACTTTGTGAAGGAACAAAGGAAATAAAGAAAAAAAGGCAAAATTAGGCAGGCCAAGGCAAAGTTAGCTGATGCAGATGGTGCCTCGCTGGCTAATGATTGATAACAGCAGCAATTACTGACAGTTCTAAAAAATGTCATTCCATTTTAATTCTCAGAGTGTCAAACTCAGGAAAATTAAATCACATGAGAAGCCATAGACTTATTACCAAAAGGTCAATTTTTATGAAACTTTTCCTCAAAAGTTTTAGTGAAGGGATTAAATAAGCCTACTCCATTAACTCGAGTCAGACAAGTTTTAGAATATCAGGCAAAATTGGGCTAAGAACTATTGTACTTAGAGACACTAAGAGACACAAGACTTCGCTTCTATTTCCAAAGATCGCTCAGAAATCAAAATGTAAATGGCCTTAAATTTTCACATAATTCAAGACTTTTATCAAAATATGCAGACATGCTTTGAACTGAAAATTGAAGTAGCATCATTTGCCTTAATTAATGTAGGAATGGTTCAGGAAAGCCAGTGTTATCCCTCCTATGTAATGTCACATTTGGAACAGAGGGGGCCGGGCAAATTCAGAGCCAGAACCAGCCCACAGAACACTAGCAAATCTTGATACTGTAGCTTCCTCAGTAGCCCACAGAAGAGCATGAAAGAAAATATGATCACTGACTCCTTGTGCAACTCTCTGGTTTTGAAAGCCTAGCCAAAAAGTGCTGTCTGTTTTATACTAGCTCATTTCTTGATCTATGCACAGTTTAAAATTGTGAAGCCCAGACTGTGTCTCTGAGAAGCTGTATAGGATTGTGCTGGAGAACAGTGAGAAAACTGTGGTTTGATCCAAGAAAATGAAAGGTTATTCTAGACTTAAAGGCTTGGGAAAAAACCCAAAGGAGTTCTTGAAAAATAGACCTACAAACATACTTGCAGTACCACAGTTTGGGTACCAGATGACACAATTATCACTTTATCTCCTTTACAATACATTGGGCTATCAACAAGTAACTGTCTGTTCATCTTTTATGTTTGAAGATAAGGATAACCCCAGTAATCCCAAGTATTTGACAGGTACACCAATACTAGCTATTTTAGCAGATTGACTTACCTGAGATATAATGAAAAGAAACCATCTAAAAGTACAGGATAAATAATGAATTCAATAGTCAGGAAAAATCTTCAACAATTAACACAGTAATACCTGAGGATTTCAGAATTTCAGAAATCATCCAGTTAGTAACTACCACAGCATCTTTTTGCCTCTTTTCCCATTTGAACTGGTGTGGAACCGTAGAACTTTTAAAATGAGAGAAACAAAAAAATTACAAATTAGACTCTTCCTCATGTATTACGCACTTAAATGAATATCCAAGAGGGAATAGTTAGAAGGCCCAACTAGTTTGTCTTCTGCTAAGCAATACAATTTACAATTCATGAGAAGAACTCTATTATGGACAGTAGCAATGATCTCAAGAAAAGAGATTTGACTTTTATTAGAGATACATAGCTCCTCTAATTTATTCAGCCAATTGACTGGAAAGGAGAATTAAGGTTCTGAAAGGCAGTCACTGAAAAAATGTTCAAATGGAAAACTGGATCTACAGATATTACAGAATTATGTGCTGGCCTATTTGTGTTACACTTTGTCTTTCCTACCTGAAGTCAGAGGTAAACAGTAAAAAAAGAAATTTTATTGATGGCACTGGTAGACCTCTTTGAAAGGAGATGAATCTCCTTGCATTTTGAGGGATTTTAGGTGTTCACCTGAAATTTTAAATGTATTTCCCAGCCAATTAGCATTTTAATTTATTATTACATTTTTCTTATTTATTCCTTCTATTCTTTTTCATTCTGTTCCTCACAGACTCTTCTTTCTTCTTTTTAGAATGTGTGCATAAGTTATTAGATAATATTGATTTCATCCCTACTATTCATACTTCTGATCTTAACGTACTGATTTTTAGTTAATTTTTAAAAAATTTCTCACCTTACTCATTGCTCAATACTTACAATTCTGTTTGATGCCTGTGTGAGTCATGACTCTTGCTGCTTCTGGATGCTTATCATGTTTGCAGAGCTCACACAACTGATCTGTATGCCCAGACTGAGCTGTGTACAGGATGGACAGCAGCCCTGACAACTCTGCTTAAGGGTTCCCCTGGGTGGGGAAATAAGTGCTGCATTACTCAGACAGCATCTGGGATAGGGATCAGCTATGGCAAGGGACTGGGGACGGGCTGGAAACCACACAGTCACTGTACCTCACACATGCATGGAGAAATTGTTAAAATGAGAAGGAAACTGAAGGGCTGCAGCAACCGAGAGCTGCCACTCCTCAGCTTTATTAGAACCAGAAACAAGACTATGGAGTAGTAGCAGATCAAGGCTGACATCATCCACTATTTCATTTACCTCTTATGCTGCCTTCCAGCAAGTATCAGCATTTTGACATCCACTGGGGTACAGGCCAGCACAGGCCAGACAACAGCCCCCGGCAGCACTCAGCTGTGTTGGGAGATGGTATCAGCCAGCCCCAAGAAACTGGGAAAACCTGTGTGATTGGGTAGGGTTGGTTATTGCAGAAACCTCTTAGTCACCTTCCTTTTTCCCTATGATCAGCCCACAGGCTTCCCTGAGAGAGAGCCCTACAGACCTTCATCTTACATGCTCTTAGAAATGCTATTTTTCTCCCTGTCTCTAATCTCCATAGAAAATTTGCACTTTTTTTTTTTTTCCTGGCCCATCTATCTTCACTAATTTCTGATTAGAAGTGCTACCTGTAAACCTATGCCTAGACCACTCTGTAAGACAGAGGCCTTTGCAGCTTCATCTCTCTGCTTTTGCATGGGACAGGAGAATGGGACTGATGGCCAAAAAAAAGGTCAAAAATTGGAAGCAGCATGAGGTTGTAAAGGATGAAACCTTCAGCCAAGGCATTGGAGCTAAACTGCAGAGTCTACTCAAGAAGATGAGCTGAAAAGAAAATAGATATGTAGCTTGACAATTTAATATCCAAGAAGCCAACATGGAAAGGATGCTTCCTTCTTTTATTTTGTTTATAGGAGTGCTATATATGTGCACTGCAGTGAATGGAAGTTTTGAAAACCAAATATAGGTCTATAAAATATATAGAATTTAACAATCATTTATAACAGAGAATATGAAATATTTTCTTAAAGCAAATATTATAACTACTGCTATAACTGTATCTCCTCATGAAAAATGTTATAAATAACAAGGAAGAACAGGGTCACTAAATACCACCCTTATGAATACACAATCACTTGTACCATTATTTTTATTATCACCAGTGTGTCAGCTACATAAGTTGTGCTTGAATATTGCAAAAAGTAACTTACTAATATGCATATCGAGGGGTTTACCTTTATCTGTAATTCTTTACAAAAAAAGCTGATCTCTTGATATAATTTAAAACACTTTGTAATAAAATATGTAATCAAAGACATTGTAAAATGGGCATTTATGAGAGATGTACAAATCATTAAAAGCTGTGTATAAGAAATTGTGGTTAACAAAAATTTACTTATGATGACAGAATCTTTTTGTGTGTCTCATGTAACTGCAGGTTTTTTCTTCTATTGTACTTTTATGGAATCTTTATCATTCGGTCTGCTTTACTGTCTAAGGTGATTTTATTAATATTTTCTGAACTGATTTTATTAATATTTTCACTGGAGCTCTTTGCAGCATTTCAGTGCTCTTTCACACATCGGCCTCATTTACTCACGCTACAATTCTCTGTGTTAAAATATAAGGTAAATTGACTTTTTAAAATCTATTTATCACATTGGGATAATCAACAGACAGATAAAAACCAAAATGAAGCATGATGTGCCGGCATCCCCATTGTCACAGGAGAAAAGACTGTCACCACCAGAGGGCACAAAACCCTGGGAAACCAAATTGACTATAAAAGGGCAAGCGAAAATATCGATGATTTCACAGAACGACACAGGAATTTACTAAGCTGATGCAATTCCTTATCTTAAATTGCTATTTAAGAACTGATGGCCCTTTTCTCAACCCCACCCTATTCGGTTATCTGCTCTGTGAGTGTACCTATCAGTGCATAATCGATCACAATTAAACACTGAACTTCATTCATGTTGTTTAGGGGAGTTTAGCAAAGTCAATGGAACGATGTCCATGGCGACATGACGAGAGGAAAGTATCAAGCCTCACGGTTTGTTAGAGAGCAGATTTTGTACATATTCATCCATCCTTAAGAATCTCTCTTCCACCAAAAAAAGAAATTAATTATCTCGACTCCCCAAAACACATCAAAGTAATTTTTTCTTTTAGGGTTGTTTTTTGTTTTGTTTTGTAATGGTTTTGGTTTTGGGGGTGGGGTTTTTGGGGAGTTTTGTTTGTTGTTGTTGTGGGGTGGGGTTTTTTTGTTGTGGGTTTTTTAAGGATTATTGTTTAGTTTTGGTTTCGGGGGGGTTTCTTTGTGGGTGTTTTTTTTGGGGGGGAGGGAGGGTTTTTCGGGGTGGTGTGGGGTTTTTTTTTGGGGAGGGAGGAGGGGGAAGGTTGTGGTTTCTTTGAATTACCGCTTCAAGAAGGCTTTGATGGCAGCTGTAAACCGGGCAATCCAGTTAAGGGAGTGTTAACTGCGAGATTACAGAATTTAAACGTCTGTCTGCTCCCGAGGGGGGATCCAGGCTGCCTTTAAGGGTCCCTTGATCTCCAGCAGCTCCCTCCCAGCCCTGCTGCTCGGGCAGAGGGCACAGAGCGGTGTCCCCGTCCCGGCCCCGGCTCCTCCCGCGGTCAGCGCGGCTCGGCTGAGCTGGGACCACGCCCGTGCGGTTTCCTTGCCCCGGGGACAATGCAAACCGAGTACTTGGTTTTAGTTCTGCTTTTGCAAATGTGTGGTAAC
Source organism: Petroica traversi (assembly GCA_025920805.1). Classification (NCBI taxonomy): domain Eukaryota; kingdom Metazoa; phylum Chordata; class Aves; order Passeriformes; family Petroicidae; genus Petroica; species Petroica traversi. The sequence goes on along the minus strand of JAHLSL010000073.1, from coordinate 551,127 downwards.
TCTGGCCAAGAAAAACACCTATCTGTGAAGTCCTCAGTTTGTTTAGACACCGTAAGTGTTTATGGCTGTCGGCACTGCATTTTGCTGTTTCAGCTGACCGAAAAGTAATGACGTAGAATAAAAATGCAGTGACTAATGATGAACTTTTGCATACTTGGTAAAACTTTTTACTTCCCTTGAGAAAGCTGGCACTCTTCCTCCCTCACGACAGCTCTTTATGACACTCCCTTTCCGTTTCCTGATGGCTTTAGGGCTGAGCGGTAGCAGGCACAAAGAATTAGCTGTATCTCCATACACAAATTCACACGCCCATCAGCAAGCCTTGCTGTATTTCTGAGCCCCTGAACACAAGCCGCTGTGTTTCCTTGAGGAACTGTAATGGGAAGAAAGAGTCAGATCTCAAACATCCACTGAGTAATGTGCAGGAAGAGTTCGTGGAGCACAGACGGAAACACTTACAAGCTGCGATCTCCCTTGGGCTTTCCCTTTCGACAGTGGCTATTACATTATTTTCTTTACCGCGGCAACCTCCACAGGCGAGCACACGGTACCTCATCCATCCCTGTCTCCTGCCTGGGTGGCTGCTCCCTCCCCACACCTACGGCAGCCCGCTGGATGGTGTAGCAGCCTGATACCCGGAGGGGCTGATCCCCTTCACTCTCAGCAGCTGTCCTGTGATCTCCCTCACTTCAGATGTGCTGAAAATTTAACAGAAGTTACTGCTGAGGTGTGTTGGTTTTGCACAACCTGGGTTTTGGTAGCTGGAGGGCCTCAGTGGTGGTTTTTGTGAGAAGCTGCTGGAAGCTTCCACCATGCCCAGCAGAGCAAATCTCTGATGGCTCTGAAGATGGACATGTCACTGGCCAAAGCTGGGCCAATGAGAGAGGTTGGTTACACCTCTGTGATGACATATTTCAGATGAAAATTAAAACAGTCACAGAGATTTTTCTAGCCAGAGAAGGGGAGGAGGTGAGAACATGTGAGGGAAACAACATGAAGACACCAAGGTCAGTGGAGAAGGAGGGGCAGGAGGTGCTTCAGGTTTGGAAGCTGAGATTTCTCTGCAGGCTGTGGTGAAGACCATGGAGAAGCAGCTGGGCCCCTGCAGCCCATGAGGATCTATGGGGGATGCAGAGATCCACAAACAACCCATGCCCATGCTGGAGCAGGTGGATGCCTGGAGGAGGCTGTGATTCAGTAGGAGACCCAGGGAGAGAGAGGGCCCTGCTTCCAGGCTGGAGCAGCCTGTGCTTGGAGGACTGCCCGTGGGAGGAAGTCACGTACAGCATTTTTGGGAGGACTGTGCGCCTGTGGGAGTGACTCACTGTGCAGCAGTTTTGGGAGGACTGCTGCTCTTGAGATTGGACCCACACCAGAGAAGTTCACGGAGAGCTGTGTCCCGTGGGAGGGACCCCATGGTCTCACAGGGAAAGGACTCCTCTCCCAGAGCAGCAGAAGAAAGTCTGGGTTCAAGCCCCCATGCCCTGTCTCCCTGAGTTGTCAGTGGGAAGGAGGGAGGGGCTGAGGGAAGAAAAGGGTTTTTTAAGGGCTTATTTTACTTCTCATTATCCTCCTCTGATTTTGTTAGTAATAAATGCACTTTGTACCTCTAAGTTGGGCCTGTTTTGCCTTTGAAGCGTTTTCCACCTGTCATTATCTCAACTCATGAACCCTTTGGTTTTTTTCTTTCCTCTGCCCAGCTGTGGCAGGGGAGGGCAAGCAAGTAACCTTTGTGGGTGCTTGGTGTTTGGCCAGCATCAAACCACAACAGTTTTTCTGTGAGAGGTAGTGGGACCAATGCCCACGTTCTCCACCAAGAAATTGTCGTGGTTTAACACTTACAGGTGTCCACATGATTCATTTCTTTCTGGATTACACTCTTACATTCTACTTACATTTTCAAGATCTAATTTAAAGACAGGGAAATAAATAAGTTAGCTCTTCAACTAGAAATCTTCAGCAGCCTTCAACTGGTTGACAAAGCAAACTCCTGAAATATGGCAGGCAGCAGCATTAATTTCTGGGATGCAGTTCTCATGTGCTGAAATCTCAAAACATAGGAAACACGTCCATGGGGTCATTCAGCCATCAGAGGAGAAAGAGTGGGCTGGGAAGGAGAGACACCACTTCCCTCTTTGCTCATCTCTGTTTTAAACTCATGTTTCAGTATTTCTGATTTGTGTTCACAGTCTGATTTGAAAACTTACTAAAACTCTGAATATATATATATATATATATATATAGTTAAACACCTTCAGAGACTGTAACATGCATACATGCATATATGACATATACAGCAGATTAAATCCTGAAAGCATTAGTTATTTGAACAACTGACAGGTAGGTCCTCAAGTGGTAAATGCAAAGGTTATATATAGCAGATTCTTTCTCAAAGGACTGATAAAGAATTTTTTTTTCATCTAACTGGTAGACATAAAAGCTCCATTTTTCACATGATTTAAGACTCAGGTTATATTTTTAAAGATGTTTCAGTGCCAAAAGTTTTAGACAATCCTCTAAGTGGAATTTTAAAAGTTGGCATCTGTGATTGTAAGTTAGGATTTCTTTTGAACAGCCTTGGGGTATCTACCTGAGACTACAGTGGGCACTGAGATATCTCTTAAATCTTGTTCTCCAATTCCACCCATTTTCTCTGTTTAATTTTTTTTTTTTTTTTAATATGAAGGCCTGAAAATCAGTGGCATGGTTTGGAAAAGGCTAATCAATGCAAAGGAAGTCTTTAAAAAACTACAAACTTCCTGCCCTCCTTTAGCACAAAGGATTACTCTGCTGCTGAATATACTAAGTGTATTTACTGCTAGCAATTCTAGTGATGCTTGCTACCTTTACCCACAGCCATCTAGGTATTTTCTTGTTTTTTGGTTTATGTATGCACTGAATTAGAAATAGTGTTTGAACTCCAAAACCAGAAATATTATGGTGTACCTGGCTACTGTATAAATATTTTAAGAATAAAATTGTCCTGCCATTGTGTGGTTCCCCATCTCTTCCTTTTGTTTGGCCTTACCTGTAGCTTGCAGTGATTTGTGGTACTGAAAGCCCCCCAAAAACCCAAATGAACAAAATGGTAATTTGGTCTAATAGGTTGACATAAGTCATTCATCACCTTACCAGCATTCCTTATTCAGAGTGAAACTGGAAGGTGGGAGGGAAAATTGTGTGTGCCCTTGGAAAGAAGTGTGGTCTTAAATCACCTGGCAAACTGTGAAACCACCAAGTCAGACAATGGCTGATTCAACTCTGAATATGCAAGAAAATTCAATGCTGGGTATTGCATAGACCTCCTGTGCACCTCCACAGATACCTCATTCTGGAAGAGCATCCTTCTGTCCCATCCCTACCACTGGCCACTGTGTAATTTGCACAAAGTCAGCACCTCAACACACTATCAGCCTGTGCAATTACAGGGGTCAGTAAAATCTTCTTTGGCATTCTGGCTGAGGTACTTACACAGCTTTAGGTACGGCTGGGTTTGCTGCCGGGTGGAGCAGGGAAGAGTGAGCGTGTAATTAGGAGGAAAACTGAGCAATGACCGAGGCAGTTCTTGCTGTTTCAGGCTCTTGTTGAATAGCAACTCTAATTGCATCTTCTGTGGGCATAAAAGCATTTATCCAAGACATGCAGTGCTAGGAGGAAATTAAAGACATAGAGCCTTGTGACCTGGCGTGCTGTATGCAGTCACAAGCTGTTTCAGGGCACCTTTTGGTGCACCAAGACACCATCTCTTCGTTCTCACCATCCTTCATTGCAACGTTAAAATCCTGACCAAACATTTTAGGCTTTGCAGAACAACCAGACACATTTTTAGGTCTTGCTTCTGACTAAAAATATACTTCTCGAAGCAGCTATGCTGCACAAATAAAGTCTTAGTACTGTATATAGAACTGAAAACAAACCCAGCAACTAAACTGACTGACTTGATTAAATTTTTATTAAGAATTCCATGAATTCTTATTGGTCATGAAAGCACTGTTGTGTTACAGTTGCCTAAGCAACAAAACTCCCTGTCAGTTTGATGCATAAAATGTAGTAGGTAGTAAAAGATGAATATACAAAAAGCTAATTTGAAAGAAGGGCTGAGTTTATATTAATGAACAAAAAAATACATATTAAATACATGTACTGAACAAAGACTGTTGCAAACTGTCTCAGATGACTGAAAGAAGCGATGAGACGCTAGGGCTGGTAGAGGCATGGCAATGGTAGCAGCTCCAGGAGCAGGGACAGCAGCTGTGAACGGAGCCTCACGAGTTAAGAGCTACATTTCTTCATAGCAGCTTTTATGGGCCTAAGTTTTGGGGCTGCGATAAGAACAGTGTTGATAACAGGGCTGTTTTAGGTGCTGCTGAGCAAGCAGTGCTTCCGCAGCGTCCAGGTCCGTTCTGCTCCTGAGGGGGCACAGCTGGGGAGGGGACACCGCCGAGACAGCCGAGCCCTTACCAAGCATATCAGGGACCCTGCGTAATTTTGGGGGTTGTCCCAAACAGAACAGAACACCCCTCTATCCGCCGTACTTCCCCCAACAGGACACGGCCCCGCTTGGGCCCGAGGGCCGGGCCCGC